>JAVTVY010016243.1:0-60576 GCA_036873755.1 Hanleya hanleyi
ATGGAGTAAAGTTTGTCCTGCCTCAGTTATGCCCCTTGCGTGTGCCTAAAAATCGGGACTCATTTACGGGAAGAAAATCTGACAAAAAACGGTTAGGTTAACATCCCCCTTTTTTTTGCCTTTTTAAGTTGAGACCGGACCAGGGAACGCGAGTAAGAAGTTTAATTGAAATCGCTCTTACAGATTTTTCTGGAAATTGAGCTGAATTTGACCATTTTTCGACATTTTTAAGGGGTTTTCTAGGAAAAATGAAGCAAGCATGGAGGAGAATGTTCGAGTTAAATTTTTCTATAACATAGCAGTGTTATATCTTAAAATAATAGTTTCATCATGCTCTTTCAGAAAATAAATACATATAAGTGATTTGGGTTGAAGGTTTTGCGACAACTGGTGGCCGAAAACGGACCCATAGTCTATTCCATGCCGAATAAAAGAATCTCCGGAGTGCACCCTTTAAGGCATAATAGTGGAGTCTATGCATTATCTTAATGTAGACTCCGTTACGGAGCGGAGATGTATCATTACGCCAGATTGTTTAATTTTGACGGCCTAGTTATACCTGAAGCGCTATTTTCGGAAGCAGGTGGAAAGAAGACCAGGAGTTCGATTAAAATAACCCACAGTGTGTCCATTAGTATACAATTGAGGTTACTGCATACTGTATTCCATACAGGAGTTATCTCCCCTGGACTGAGATTTCGGTGGATATTATGGCAGAACGAGGTCCTATCAGAATGATATAAATTTGCCAGTGTAAATTTTCTTTACAAGAGAACCCATTTACAGTCCATAAATGATGGAATGGATGTATATTATTATGGTTTTACAAATTATTTCTCAAGTTTCTGAAGTATTTCCCATGTTTCTAAGAGAAAATTGAGTGCAAAATTACCAATAATTTGACTTGGTTTCATCGCTTATTTGCATTTCCCCGCGTTTCTGCTATCATTGGAAAGCGGAAAAGTAACCACGGCCTTCATATTGCCGAATGGATGACCATTATTAAGAAGAAATAGGTTAATTTTGAGTTTTGTTCTCGAAAATCCTGCTAGAATTGGCAAAATTGATCAAAACAAAGATGGGGTAGGGGGAAAGTCATCGGTCGGATTTCCCAAAATAATATGTATAACTGGCAAGTGTTGTATACCGCCATACTCAAACACTCTGAGATTACGATACATGTGAATAATTAATTTCGTAAAAACATCCTGCCCCTTAAGGTGGCCCTCCGCAGTTTCGTAGTAATGGCCCCTCTCTAATTTCATAATACGATAGACTGCCCTTGTTCTGCTACATCATAATTCTTCTTGTCTTCTTAATAGCTTATATCTATAATGCCATCCTATTCAGCATTATCAACGCTGCAAACGGGTACGTACAAATCGAGTGCTGGCTTCGTCTACACGCTGATCGGGATCATGGAGTAAAGTTTGTCCTGCCTCAGTTATGCCCCTTGGGTGTGCCTAAAAATCGGGACTCATTTACGGGAAGAAAATCTGACAAAAAACGGTTAGGTTAACACCCCCTTTTTTTTGCCTTTTTAAGTTGAGACCGGACCAGGGAACGTGAGTAAGAAGTTTAACTGAAATCGCTCTTACAGATTTTTCTGGAAATTGAGCCGAATTTGACCATTTTTCGACATTTTTAAGGGGTTTTCTAGGAAAAATGAAGCAAGCATGGAGGAGAATGTTCGAGTTAAATTTTTCTATAACATAGCAGTGTTATATCTTAAAATAATAGTTTCATCATGCTCTTTCAGAAAATATATACATATAAGTGATTTGGGTTGAAGGTTTTGCGACAACTGGTGGCCGAAAAACGGGCCCATAGTCTATTCCATGCCGAATAAAAGAATCTCCGGAGTGCACCCTAAGGTTTCATGGGGAAATCCAAGATGGCTGCCTTGTGGCCATATTGGATTTTCGAATCCGACCAGAAAAGGTATCTTGCACAACTAGACCCCAAGGGGAACCTGTGTACCAAATTTGAGAAAGATCCATGCAGTAGTTCCTGAGAAATCGCGATAACAAGGTTTCATGGGGAAATCCAATATGGCCGTCTTGTGGCCATATTGGATTTCTCGATTCGGACCGAAAAAGGTATCTTGCACAACTAGACCCTAAGGGGAACCTGTGTACCAAATTTGAGAAAGGTCCATGCAGTACTTCCTGAGAAATCGCGATAACAAGGTTTCATGGGGAAATCCAAGATGGCCGTCTTGTGGCCATATTGGATTTTCGATTCGGACCGAAAAAGGTATCTTGCACAGTTAGACCCTAAGGGGAACCTGTGTATCAAATTTGAGAAAGATCCATGAAGTGGTTCCTGAGAAATCGCGATAACAAGGTTTCATGGGGAAATCCAAAATGGCTGCCTGGTGGCCATATTGGATTTTCGAATCGGACCAGAAAAGGTATCTTGTACAGCTAGACCCCAAGGGGAACCTGTGTACCAAATTTGAGAAAGATCCATGAAGTAGATCCTGAGAAATCGCGATAACAAGGTTTCATGGGGAAATCCAAGATGGCTGCCTGGTGGCCATATTGGATTTTCGAATCGGACCAGAAAAGGTATCTTGCACAACTAGACCCCAAGGGGAACCTGTGTACCAAATTTGAGAAAGATCCATGAAGTAGATCCTGAGAAATCGCGATAACAAGGTTTCATGGGGAAATCCAAGATGGCTGCCTGGTGGCCATATTGGATTTTCGAATCGGACCAAAGAAGGTATCTTGCACAACTAGACCCCAAGGGGAACCTGTGTACCAAATTTGAGAAAGATCCATAAAGTAGTTCTTGAGAAATCGCTATAACAAGAATTGTTTACGGACGGACGGACTGACGGACGACGGACGAAAAGCGATTTGAACAGCCCACCATCTGGTGATGGTGGGCTAATAAAATGTTCGAAACTTTTGTACAATTAGTCAATAGGAAAAGTATTGAGTACTTTTTAACTCTTAATAAATACAGATATCTTGCAGATACAACAACATGTCGAAAACACATGATATAATGTACTCGATATTTCCTTCTGAAATCCATGTTGATGTCCAGAAAATTATGTAGAGGAAACCATGTCATGCAAATACGAAAATATCTTGTACATGACCAACAGTTAGTCCATACGTATTGATTTCATACATATGTTTATAAGTAGCAAAACTAGACGCCAATTTTGTAGATTTGGTTGGTGACCTATACCTATACCGGTACTGACCTACATAATTTGACCCAGCGTTTTAAGTTCGAACTGTTGTGAATTGTGAATGTTCTGGAGGTTAACTTCTTCTAGGAATATGATGAAATTATTATACCAGAAAACTTGTTTTCCGATGAGGTCATTTTTTTGTTATACTTTGCCTTGCAAGACACAGACTAAGATTTATATATATTCCTACCTTCACTATGCTGCCTTATTTGCAACATCCGAGGCAACATAGAGAGTGGAATATTACGGAACGTGTTATGCCTACCCATGCCACATACCTAGTGTTCGCTTCAAAGTGATCCTTCTTTCCCAGATTCCTAGCTATCATCTGATCATTTCTTCTGAGTCGAGGATGAATACGCTGTTTGAATAAATTATTTGGAAGCTTCACGTAGACCTAAACAGTTTTATTCTGTTCTCTCTATTTCAGCTGAGATTTTTTCTCAAATTCACATGAATCTTGGGAGTTGAATATCTTAGGGTTGACAATTTTGGAGTTGAAGGTCTTAGAGATGACAATCTTGGAGTTTATTATCTTGCTTTATCTTTCTTGGTATATGCCAGATTTAAAATCTTGAAATTTGACCTTTAAGTGTTTGAATACATATTCCTCAAAACCAGTGTTTCTTTTGATCAACATAGACCGAGTATTGGCATCCATTTCATAAATTGCCAGATTCAACAAGCAAAGTTGGCCAGACTCCTGCTGCCAGTGATCTATGCATTTTTACATTTATGCCTTTTTTACAACAGGTTTTTTTTTGCAAATAGCAATGCAGAAGTGGTCTGATCTAGGTATTCATACCTTTTCAGTTTATGGATCAACGGAACCCCGACATACTTTCATTTCTGTTTTTGATGATGGACTAATTATTCCACATTAGTCGTATATGTATGTCAACACAACATGCGTTACGCATCTGCGTCCAACTGGCCTGTCCTATTTCAAAGGTCACACGTGCGCCTCTGTTGTTTCTATTTCTATCCTTACATACTGCTGAAAATTGTTGGATTAAACGATATGCTATTTGATGGGGCAATGTGAATCTCCCGATTTCCTCATCATAGCGGCGGTGTCAGCACCCAGTGATTCAACAACTATTGTTCTAAGTAGTTCTTGCCACAGTTGTCCTGTGTTTAGTATATGATTGGGAAGTAAACGATTGTCATCCCGCGAGAATGTCTCTAATTACAACAATGGTTTATATCAATGCAAGCTTTTTTTGAAAATCACATCACTGTGAAGTCACCATGTCAGCATTCTTGGATTTATTACTTTTGCTAGTAGAGCTTGTCCCAAGGCTACAGTGTGGTACGTTTTAGTCCCCTAGCTCAAGGGGTAAGGAAAAGATGTTGGAGGTGGGGTGGCGTACGAAATGGCCTTTATCTCCGTTTATTATGAATAGGAAGATGTCTTTAACCCTACCTGGTCTGGGGGGGGGGGGGCACCTTCCGCCGCTTCTCATGTTGTTCTTTTGCTCCAATTTCCGGAATGACAAAAAAATTGAGATCTGAAACTCTGTGACTTTGTAGAATCTTATTGGGGTCATTGAGGCTTATTGGTATGACTCCCCGAGCAGAAGATATTGGGTAAATTTACATTGGCGGCCATGTGGAGGTACCAGAAAAGTGATGTTCTCGTCAGATTCCTTCAGAATGCTTGCTTTTCTTCATGGAAAATTGGGTAGAAGCTATTTTATTTCATATCAGATTATTATTCACTAATTTATCATGCAGTTTTTGCGAAGAAAAATGAAAAATAAAACATTCGAAAATTATGACGAAATCGTCCAAAAAAGGCTCTGTTTGACGTGACTGTGACATGCCAGCCATCTTGGATTGTTTCACATTTTATTGTAGAGCTTGACCCAAAGATATAGTGGTAAGTTTCACCCGTCTAGTCTTAGCGATAGCGAAAACATATAGCGGTGACATCCGCCCCGCCCCCTCCCCAGACTGTGGTACAACCTAAACCAACCAGGCCAGATAGGGGTAACCTTGGCGTTGTGGCGCTGACTGTCACAGAAATATTAAGATCGGCTATTGGCATCTAGATGCAAAAAATCTGGATAAATTTATATCTCTGGGCAAACCAGCACAGGCAAATCTCCAGTTTTGATTTGATTAGGTTCGCGCATATAGTGTGCAAATAACGTCAGGAATATTTTTTGGATATGGAGTTACACCTTGCATGGCGAACTGCTCGCAGTGATAAGATAATTACTGTCGGAAATTCATTGTGGTTGACCAGGGACCAGATCAGTGCCAGACGGACAGCTGACGGATCAGCTGACGGAATGTCAGGCCAGCTAGACACTTTTATCCGTTATGTTCTTTCTAATATCTTGAAAGATGACGAACCATGATATCACAGGCACCGACCTATTCGTATATTTTTTGACGAACGTTGGACCCATTTTGCATATCACGCAGTTGTTCTAAAAAAGCAAGGAGCACTGGAATTAGAAGCTCGAGAAAAGTAGCAAAAGTTATTTCTTATCTGGCGCCAAAATTTAGTTAGTTTTTAATGTGGTTTCAATACTGACTCCAATACACAGTTCGATATGCTGAACAGGCATTTCCGACACACTGATTCCTATTGTAGCCTGTCCAATATGGCCCTCGTATGGTGATAACGAAGAATCGATTTCCGTGTGTTAGACCTGCTTGGAGAAGTAAGCTAAGTATGTAAGTCTGTTTCAACTTTCCTATTTAAAATGTTAATTTGCTCTGTTGCAAACCAATATTTTATTTTGCAAATAATGTGTACACAGGTACACATTTAAGTTTTAAATCCGATGTTCCGTGACCTAACATATAATAAATAGGTGCCAGTTATACATCAGAAAATTTTTCCCACCACAATGCTAATGTGTCCAACTAGATAAACTCGGCAAATCGATCTTTATGTCAATTACATTTCAGAGTGAAGTCGTGACGCTAACCAAGAAAAGAAAACGATTCGATTTAACTTTTCCAATACTTTTGTCTAAATCACTGGGACATTTCACATTGTCGACATAGATGTTTGTATACCCTTGACACACATGAGGAAAAGTTGGATCACAGACGTCATTAGAAGTAAGTAACATCTTTATATTGGCATAATATCGAGTGTGTGACTGTGAATGCAGTTTTGATATGCAAATCGAGTAGACCCGTTTATTTTTGTTTACGCAGCAACCTTTTTTAAAATTAAAATCAAGCTGACATGACATCTACACAGAAAAGACGAACAGGATAAGGTTGTTTTATCAGAAGGATACCAACACATAGACTTCGGTTGGCCAAAATATTTCTTCGGAAGACTGAGTTCGTTTAACTTCCATATATTATTATACCACAAAGTAGGGGAACAACTGTATAGTTGTACAATGGGCATTGTGATGCATCTGGTATGTGAAATCTTCTTTGCTGCAGCCCTAAGTCATGCTGTTTCAATTCACTCGAGACAGCTGCAGTCAGTAGCCGTTGAAGAATTCGAAGGTGTAACCAGGTCAGATATTTCCGGTCAAAGAAGAAAGTGTACAGCTCTCGATTGTCAAATGCAATGTTTGAGAGATGAAGAATGTATGTCGTTCTTTTACAACCGCTACAGCAGAACGTGTCAGACACATGGTGTAGTCTTCTTCAACCCAAGTGACGGACAGCTCTCTCCGGGAAGTCAATATTATAGGCAAGTTCAAGGTACGTATTATTCCACAGCGAGGTATAATATTTCGAATATTATACATAACAATGACTGGGAGAATAGATACTTTCATATAAAGACTGTCGGGGGTGTGGGGGAGGAGGGATCTGGGAAGTGTTAGAGATGACGTTCAAACTATTATGTGAATTAAGTTAAAGAATTGTTCTTCGCTTATCACAATGCTACGTGTAGCGCTAAAAAGAGGCTACATGTATATCTAACTTTCGAGGAATCGCCATGCCATATTTATCTCTTAACAGAGTAAACTCCTTGATCAAGAATCTTCTTTCTCCTGTCAAGAAATAAATCACAACTGGAAACTCCTCCAATAATCTTGGTATTTCAATCGACAGGCGTCATAACTCAATTTTCCTCATATTCAGTGATCGATATCATCTGTGTTTTACAATATATACATAATTCGTATGGTATTGATCAGAAGAGTGACATAGATCTATTTTGGACAGGCTCCCCGAGGTAGAGGTTGAAGTTTTAGTGTATTATCGACATGCGCGATTGACCAATTATAATTAGTGCAGAACATGTTTAAGAATATTTTGTACATTCGTTGACCCAGGTATGGATTACAGTAAAATAATACCGTGAAGTGTTTCTCTTGAATGAGTTAGTAGACTGTGGTACTTTATACTACCAAAGTATCGCCAAGTGTATCTACAATGTATATCATCTTCTTCTACACATTTCAATCTGCAAAGCATGTATGTGGATCTTTTTTATAATAAGAGTGTCGATGCATGGTCCGGGTTTTGAAACAAAAGACTCCACCCCGCACTCTGATATACATCATCATTCCTAACTTAAGAACCACTTGGCGTACAGTCACGAATTTCATCGTGATTTTGTTTTTGTGCTGGACAAAGGCGCTGATAACATAAAAAAGAGATGTACATGTATTTCCACACGTTAAGTATTTTACTGATTTATTTTTATAATTTAATCTGTTTCAAAATTGTAGATATTAAATCGGTGATCGTTATATGTAAATATGAATTACTTCGTGAGCTAGATGCCCGCGTTGCGGGCCATTTCATCGCTATAGCGCAGCACAATGTAAATGATAATTTATTTCATAAAAGATATACGGAAAATCTATTATTATTATTATTGATGTGCAAGGTGTAGACATGAAACTTCCATCAATCGTGTCTAGGGAAGTGAAGTCCCGATATTTTCAAGAATTGCAGATTGAAATAGTCTATAATTTACCTGTATAGTAAATTCACTGTACTGACATTCCTTGTTGCATACAATTCCGGAAACTCTATTACATATGTTGAAGGGTACATGGTCATATGGGCGAGAAGCTAGGATAATCATACATAAAGTCATTTAGTATTATCGGTTTCCAAAACGGGTGCACCATGGGAAAGATAAAAATGGGGCTTTTATGAATCCGTTATTTCGTCTCGATAAACTGTCATTGCGCCGGATATCGGTTGCTTTCGCCAAACTCAACAAATTCCTTATGTGTTTGTCACTGTCTTCTTTTTCCTCTTCTTTTTCTCGCGACGTTAACCTTTATTCTCTCTCTCTCTCTCTCTCTCTCTCCCTCTCTCTCTCTCTCTCTCTTTCCATCGTATAACTTTTAAATGCCTTTGTCAATCAACTTCAAATTAGTGGTGCATATTGTTCCTGTCCAATGGAAGACACCTATTGTTTTATCAGCTCTGTCCGAAACTGGGAACTTGGTTTTTATCTGCATTTTCCCATATATGCAAATTTTCCTTATGTTCAATCTTTTCCGTCGAATAACACCTGAATGCCTTCGTCAATCAACTTCAAATTTGTTGTGCCCATTCAAAAACACTTTACAGAGATCCTAAGTTCATTACAAGATCTTCAATTTAAATTTTCTGCCATCGGCACATCTGAAAGCTGGCTGGATCCAATCACAGAGGAGTTGTAAACCATCCTTGGTTACAAACCATTCCCAATTTCTAGCCGTAACAAACGAGGGCGGTATCATACTATATATCAGAGACACTATAACAAAATGCTCCATACGTGAAGAGATCTCACATATTGACTGTAGCGGAGAATAGTCCTTATTTATTGAAGTCACTGAGCATACTGATACATTTGTTTTAGGAATTATCTATCGCCCACCTGGTAAAAATTTTACACCAACTTGCTTGATATTCTGAATGCTCTTAAACCAGAAAAGAAACGAGAGATCCTGAAGGATCTTGGCGCCCACCATTGTCCGATAATTGTAAGCTAATGACAAGAGGATCTTTTTGTCCATTGTTACTAAAAACAAACGAATGATTTGTAATTTTGTTTGCATAATTTCGAATTTGAGCGAAAAAGATCGAAAAAGGGACACTGGAGAACATCAAGATATTATCTTTCTAAGTTTCAGGAGTTTCAAGATTTCTAGAACCTGTACCTGATGTCGGTTGTTATAGTACAAGTGAAATGAGCAAAGTTAGTCTGAAAGTGAATGTCCAGAGGATCCTTCATCTTCGTTTTGTAGTATTTTTTTTCGCATGTGTCATCATTGGGTACTGGAAGCGAAGACAAATCTCTTTCACATGAGCTATGAAACATACTTAAGGATAGCTATCCCCTTAGAGGGTCAAAATTGGTCATTTTTCTTATTTCTGCATTCAAATATTCACTATTTCCTCTAACATTTGGTGAAAAAATGAAATCAAAATTATAAATAGAAGTGCTTCAATATTAGGTTTAAAAAAGTTTCCGAGGCACTGAAACAATTAAACAGATTGCCTTAGCTTGGGCTTGGCTACTATTAGTTTTGTCTGTTAAATTTCCCTTTCCAAAACTCATTTCCGCAGTATTATGGTAGCTAATTATCTATTAGTCCTACTTATTTACATTAATCTAACCCCTTCTGATCAAAACCATGCAAACATCCGTATTTTTGTTTCTAATTACCGTGAACTGATCTACACAGGTGTAAACAATTCTCAGCTGAACAAGTATTAGCAAGTTTAAATTGGACTTTAAACCGCCTTGATGAAAAAAACTTAGTGTAATAGTTATCCAGAATAAACAGGAATTCGAGTAAGTCCCATTAGACAGATTAAAAATGTATTTGACAATAGAATTCAAGCAAAAAAATCATCAGATGTATAGCTGGACACATTTTGCCCGATTTCTAGCCTTTCATTTTTGTACAAAATCCGAGATTTAAACGTTTATTTCTCGAAAAGTATCCATGCTACGCTTTTGAAAATTTTTTGTAAGTTCGGATTAGTTTTCTAATTATTCAACTTTTAAGACAAACGACCGCAAAATAGTACGTTTTTTTCAATTTATTTTAGTAAAATAGCTGTAAAAACAAAACCAGGCAAAAATTTAAAAAAATGAGATAAATTACTAGTTCGAATTGTCTCCTATCAAGGTATACCATCAAAGTTGAAACAAGACCAACAGTTTTCATGAAATTTCAATTGAAAAATGGACGCTATTGTTTTAATTTTAATTTTTTTAAATTAGGTAATTTTCTACAAAGTAGCATCGTTGGTTATACAAATCATATAGTTGGAATCCCCACGATGTACGCTTTCATAAAATATATAGTTTATTTTGGTTATCTTGTATATTTATTGATACAGACGACAAATCGTCACGGAGGTGCAAAAACTGCCTCTAAGGGGATAGCTAAGGGGATAGAATGCTATTTCTGTTCTGTTTACTGGGCTACTTTGAGTTATCTCTTTTAAGATACCATGCTCGAAAATAGTAAGATGGTACAAAACTTAATACTGAAGGGATCCGGTCTGTGCAGTAATGTTGAAACTTTGAAAGTGTCTGAATCCTGATTATCTCTCTTGGATCGAAACACGCAGTCACAAGAGTGACGTCCCTTCGTATAGCCGACCCATCGGCAGACGAAACGGTGGGGCCGTTCACTTGCAATGGCATGGACTAAAGTAAACTGATTTAAAATTTGAAGAAATACATTTTAATACGGAAACATTTGAACTCCTTGATATAGAAGGTAGATATGGATATTTTCTATAGTCAATATATAGAATATGCCCCACCGTTTGATCTGCCTACTCTTTTGATGCAACGTCAGAGCTCTGAAGTACCGTATTAATGTGAAGCGCAACCAAAAAAGTTATCTTGCACAACTAGGCCCCATGTGAGACCTGTGTATCAAATTTCAGAAAGATCCATGAAGTATTTCCTGAGAATTCACGATAACAATGTTTCAAGGGGAAATTCAAGTTGGCCACCTGGTGGCCATATTGGATTTTCAAATCGGACCAAAAAAGGTACCTTGCTCAACTGGACCACAAGGGGAACCTGTGTACCAAATTGGAGAAATATCCATGCAGCACTCCCTCACGATAAATCACGATAACAAAATTTCATGGGGAAATCCATAATGGTCACATGGCGGGCATATTACATATTCGAATCGGACCGAAAATGGTATCTTGCACAACTAGACCCCAAGGAGAACCTGTGTACCAAACTTGAGAAAGATCCATGCAGTACTTCTGGAGAAATCACGATAACGTTTCATGGGGAAATCCAAGATGGCCGCCTGGTGGCCATACTGGATTTTCGAATCGGACCGCGAAAGGTATCTTGCACAACTGGACCCCAAGGAAAACCTGTGTACCAAATTTGAGAAAGATCCATGCGGTAGTTCCTGAGAAATCGCAATAACAAAGTTTCATGGGGAAATCCAAGATGGTCCCCTGGTGGCCATATTCGATTTTGAAATCGGATCAGGAAGGATATCTTGCAGAAGTAGACCACAAGGGGAACCTGTGTACCAAATTTGACAAAGATCCATGCAGTAGTTCCTGAGAATTCACGATAACAAAATTTCATGGGGAAATTCAAAATGGCCGCCTGGTGGCCATATTGGATTATCGAATCGGGCCAAAAAGGTATCATGCACAACTAGACCCCATGGGGAACCTGTGTACCAAATTTGAGAAAGATCCATGCAGTACTTCCTGAGAAATCACGATAACAAAGGTTCATTGGGGAATCCAAGATGGCTGCCTGATGGCCATATTGGATTTTCGAATCGGCCCAGAAAAGGTATCTTGCAAAACTAGACCCCTAGAGAAACCTGTGTAGATTCATGGGGAAATCCAAGATGGCCGCCTTGTGGCCATACTGGATTTTCGAATCGGACCAGAAAAGGTATCTTGCACAACTAGACCCCAAGAGGAACCTGTGTACCAAATTTGAGAAAGATCCATGCAGCAGTTCCTGAGAAATCACAATAGCAAAGGTTCATGGGGAAATCCAAGATGGCCCCCTGGTGGCCATATTCGATTTTAAAATCGGACCAGGAAGGATATCTTGCAGAAGTAGATCCCTAGGGAAACCTGTGTACCAAATTTGAGAAAGATCCATGCAGTAGTTCCTGAGAAATCGCGATAACAAAGATTCATGGGGAAATCCAAGATGGCCGCCTTGTGGCCATACTGGATTTTCGAATCGAACCAGAAAAGGTATCTTGCACAACTAGATCCCAAGAGGAACCTGTGTACCAAATTTGAGAAAGATCCATGCAGCAGTTCCTGAGAAATCACAATAGCAAAGGTTCATGGGGAAATCCAAGATGGCTGCCTGTTGGCCATATTGGATTTTCGAATCGGACCGCGATAGGTATCTTGCACAACTAGACCCCAAGGAGAACCTGTGTACCAAACTTGAGAAAGATCCACGCAGTACTTCTGGAGAAATCACGATAAAGGTTCATGGGGAAATCCAAGATGGCCGCCTGGTGGCCATACTGGATTTTCGAATCGGACCGCGAAAGGTATCTTGCACAACTGGACTCCAAGAGAAACCTGTGTACCAAATTTGAGAAAGATCCATGCAGTAGTTCCTGAGAAATCGCAATAACAAAGTTTCATGGGGAAATCCAAGATGGCCCCCTGGTGGCCATATTCGATTTTAAAATCGGTCCAGGAAGGATATCTTGCAGAAGTAGATCCCTAGGGAAACCTGTGTACCAAATTTGAGAAAGATCCATGCAGTAGTTCCTGAGAAATCGCGATAACAAAGATTCATGGGGAAATCCAAGATGGCCGCCTTGTGGCCATACTGGATTTTCGAATCGACCAGAAAAGGTATCTTGCACAACTAGACCCCAAGAGGAACCTGTGTACCAAATTTGAGAAAGATCCATGCAGCAGTTCCTGAGAAATCACAATAGCAAAGGTTCATGGGGAAATCCAAGATGGCTGCCTGTTGGCCATATTGGATTTTCGAATCGGACCGCGATAGGTATCTTGCACAACTAGACCCCAAGGAGAACCTGTGTACCAAACTTGAGAAAGATCCACGCAGTACTTCTGGAGAAATCACGATAAAGGTTCATGGGGAAATCCAAGATGGCCGCCTGGTGGCCATACTGGATTTTCGAATCGGACCGGGAAAGGTATCTTGCACAACTGGACCCCAAGGGAAACCTGTGTACCAAATTTGAGAAAGATCCATGCAGTAGTTCCTGAGAAATCGCAATAACAAAGTTTCATGGGGAAATCCAAGATGGCCCCCTGGTGGCCATATTCGATTTTAAAATCGGTCCAGGAAGGATATCTTGCAGAAGTAGATCCCTAGGGAAACCTGTGTACCAAATTTGAGAA
The DNA here is from genome assembly GCA_036873755.1 of Hanleya hanleyi. Classification (NCBI taxonomy): domain Eukaryota; kingdom Metazoa; phylum Mollusca; class Polyplacophora; order Lepidopleurida; family Hanleyidae; genus Hanleya; species Hanleya hanleyi. The sequence goes on from JAVTVY010016243.1 coordinate 13,517, forward strand.
AGATCCATGCAGTAGTTCCTGAGAAATCGCGATAACAAAGATTCATGGGGAAATCCAAGATGGCCGCCTTGTGGCCATACCGGATTTTCGAATCGGACCAGAAAAGGTATCTTGCACAACTAGACCCCAAGAGGAACCTGTGTACCAAATTTGAGAAAGATCCTTGCAGCAGTTCCTGAGAAATCACAATAGCAAAGGTTCATGGGGAAATCCAAGATGGCTGCCTGTTGGCCATATTGGATTTTCGAATCGGACCGCGATAGGTATCTTGCACAACTAGACCCCAAGGAGAACCTGTGTACCAAACTTGAGAAAGATCCACGCAGTACTTCTGGAGAAATCACGATAAAGGTTCATGGGGAAATCCAAGATGGCCGCCTGGTGGCCATACTGGATTTTCGAATCGGACCGCGAAAGATATCTTGCACAACTGGACCCCAAGAGAAACCTGTGTACCAAATTTGAGAAAGATCCATGCAGTAGTTCCTGAGAAATCGCAATAACAAAGTTTCATGGGGAAATCCAAGATGGCCCCCTGGTGGCCATATTCGATTTTAAAATCGGACCAGGAAGGATATCTTGCAGAAGTAGATCCCTAGGGAAACCTGTGTACCAAATTTGAGAAAGATCCATGCAGTAGTTCCTGAGAAATCGCGATAACAAAGATTCATGGGGAAATCCAAGATGGCCGCCTTGTGGCCATACTGGATTTTCGAATCGAACCAGAAAAGGTATCTTGCACAACTAGATCCCAAGAGGAACCTGTGTACCAAATTTGAGAAAGATCCATGCAGCAGTTCCTGAGAAATCACAATAGCAAAGGTTCATGGGGAAATCCAAGATGGCTGCCTGTTGGCCATATTGGATTTTCGAATCGGACCGCGATAGGTATCTTGCACAACTAGACCCCAAGGAGAACCTGTGTACCAAACTTGAGAAAGATCCACGCAGTACTTCTGGAGAAATCACGATAAAGGTTCATGGGGAAATCCAAGATGGCCGCCTGGTGGCCATACTGGATTTTCGAATCGGACCGGAAAAGGTATCTTGCACAACTGGACCCCAAGGGAAACCTGTGTACCAAATTTGAGAAAGATCCATGCAGTAGTTCCTGAGAAATCGCAATAACAAAGTTTCATGGGGAAATCCAAGATGGCCCCCTGGTGGCCATATTCGATTTAAAAATCGGACCAGGAAGGATATCTTGCAGAAGTAGATCACAAGGGGAACCTGTGTACCAAATTTGACAAAGATCCACGCGGTAGTTCCTGACAATTCACGATAACAAAATTTCATGGGGAAATTCAAAATGGCCGCCTGGTGGCAATATTGGATTATCGAATCGGGCCAAAAAGGTATCATGCACAACTAGACCCCATGGGGAACCTGTGTACCAAATTTGAGAAAGATCCATGCAGTACTTCCTGAGAAATCACGATAACCAAGGTTCATGGGGAAATCCAAGATGGCTGTCTGGTGGCCATATTGGATTTTCGAATCGGACCGAAAAAGGTATCTTGCACAACTAGACCCCATCGGGAACCTGTGTACCAAATTTGAGAAACATCCATGCAGTACTTCCTGAGAAATCACGATAACAAAGGTTCATTGGGGAATCCAAGATGGCTGCCTGGTGGCCATATTGGATTTTCGAATCGGACCAGAAAAGGTATCTTGCACAACTAGACCCCTAGGGAAACCTGTGTACCAAATTTGAGAAAGATCCATGCAGTAGTTCCTGAGAAATAACGATAACAAAGGTTTCATGGGGAAATCCAAGATGGCCGCCTTGTGGCCATATTGGATTTTCCGAATCGGACCAGAAAAGGTATCTTGCACAACTAGACCCCAAGAGGAACCTGTGTACCAAATTTGAGAAAGATCCATGAAGCAGTTCCTGAGAAATCGCGATAACGAAGTTTCATAGGGAAATCCAAGATGGCCGCCTTTTGGCCATATTGGATTTTCGAATCGGACCAGAAAAGGTATCTGGCACAACTAGGCTCCAAGAGGAACCTGTGTACCAAATTTGAGAAAGATCCATGCAGCAGTTCCTGAGAAATCACAATAGCAAAGGTTCATGTGGAAATCCAAGATGGCTGCCTGTTGGCCATATTGGATTTTCGAATCGGCCCGAGAAAGGTATCTTGCACAACTAGACCCCATGGGGAACCTGTGTGCCAAATTTGAGAAAGAGCCATGCAGTAGTTCCTGAGAAATCGCGATAACAAAGATTCATGGAGAAATCCAAGATGGCCGCCTTGTGGCCATACTGGATTTTCGAATCGGACCAGAAAAGGTATCTTGCACAACTAGACCCCAAGAGGAACCTGTGTACCAAATTTGAGAAAGATCCATGCAGCAGTTCCTGAGAAATCACAATAGCAAAGGTTCATGTGGAAATCCAAGATGGCTGCCTGTTGGCCATATTGGATTTTCGAATCGGCCCGAGAAAGGTATCTTGCACAACTAGACCCCATGGGGAACCTGTGTGCCAAATTTGAGAAAGATCCATGCAGTACTTCTTGAGAAATCACGATAACAAAGGTTCATGGGGAAATCCAAGATGGCTGCCTGGCGGCCATATTGGATTTTCGAATCGGACCAGGAAAGGTATCTTGCACAACTGGACCCCAAGGGAAACCTGTGTACCAAATTTGAGAAAGATCCATGTAGTAGTTCCTGAGAAATCACGATAACAAAGGTTCATGGGGAAATCCAAGATGGCTGTCTGGTGGCCATATTGGATTTTCGAATCAAACCAGAAAAGGTATCTTGCACAACTAGACCCCAAAGGGAACCTGTGTACCAAATTTGAGAAAAATCCATGCAGTAGTTCCTGAGAAATCGCGATAACAAGGTTTCATGGGGAAATCCAAGATGGCCGCCTTGTGGCCATATTGGATTTTCGAATCGGACCAGAAAAGGTATCTTGCACAACTAGACCCCAAGAGGAACCTGTGTACCAAATTTGAGAAAGATCCATGAAGCAGTTCCTGAGAAATCGCGATAACGAGGTTTCATAGGGAAATTCAAGATGGCCGCCTTTTGGCCATATTTTCGAATCGGATCAGAAAAGGTATCTTGCACAACTAGACCCCAAGAGGAACCTGTGTACCAAATTTGAGAAAGAGCCATGCAGCAGTTCCTGGGAAAGCACAATAGCAAAGGTTCATAGGGAAATCCAAGACGGCTGCCTGTTGGCCATATTGGATTTTCGAATCGGATCGGGAAAGGTATCTTGCACAACTGGACCCCATGGGGAACCTGTGTGCCAAATTTGAGAAAGATCCATGCAGTACTTCTTGAGAAATCAAGATAACAAAGGTTCATGGGGAAATCCAAGATGGCTGCCTGGTGGCCATATTGGATTTTCGAATCGGACCAGAAAAGGTATCTTGCACAACTAGACCCCAAGGGAAACCTGTGTACCAAATTTGAGAAAGATCCATGCAGTAGTTCCTGAGAAATCGCGATAACAAGGTTCATGGGGAAATCCAAGATGGCTGCCTGGTGGCCATATTGGATTTTCGAATCGAACCAGAAAAGGTATCTTGCACAGCTACATCCCAAGAGGAACCTGTGTACCAAATTTGAGAAAGATCCATGAAGCAGTTCCTGAGAAATCGCGATAACGAGGTTTCATAGGGAAATCCAAGATGGCCGCCTTTTGGCCATATTAGATTTTCGAATCGGACCAGAAAAGGTATCTTGCACAACTAGACCCCATGGGGAACCTGTGTGCCAAATTTGAGAAAGATCCATGCAGTCGTTCCTGAGAAATCACGATAACAAAGGTTCATGGGGAAATCCAAGATGGCTGTCTGGTGGCCATATTGGATTTTCGAATCAAACCAGAAAAGGTATCTTGCACAACTAGACCCCAAGGGGAACCTGTGTACCAAATTTGAGAAAGATCCATGTAGTAGTTCCTGAGAAACCGCGATAACAAGGTTTCATGGGGAAATCCAAGATGGCTGCCTGGTGGCCATATTGGATTTTCGAATCGGACCAGAAAAGGTATCTTGAACAACTAGACCCCAAGGGGAACCTGTGTACCAAATTTGAGAGAGATCCATGCAGTAGTTCCTGAGAAATCGCGATAACAAGGTTTCATGGGGAAATCCAAGATGGCTGCCTGGTGGCCATGTTGGATTTTCGAATCGGACCAGAAAAGGTATCTTGCACAACTAGACCCCAAGGGGAACCTGTGTACCAAATTTGAGAAAGATCCATGCAGTAGTTCATGAGAAATCGCGATAACAATGTTTCATGGGGAAATCCAAGATGGCTGCCTGGTGGCCATATTGGATTTTCGAATCGGACCGGGAAAGGTATCTTGCACAACTAGACCCCAAGGGGAACCTGTGTACCAAATTTGAGAAAGATCCATGCAGTATTTCTTGAGAAATCGCGATAACAAGGTTTCATGGGGAAATCCAAGATGGCTGCCTGGTGGCCATTTTGGATTTTCGAATCGGACCAAAAAAGGTATCTTGCACAACTAGACCCCAAGGGGAACCTGTGTACCAAATATGAGAAACATCCATAAAGTAGTTCCTGAGAAATCGCGATAACAAGGTTCATGGGGAAATCCAAGATGGCTGCCTGGTGGCCATATTGGATTTTCGAATCGAACCAGAAAAGGTATCTTGCACAACTAGACCCCAAGAGGAACCTGTGTACCAAATTTGAGAAAGATCCATGAAGCTGTTCCTGAGAAATCGCGATAACGAGGTTTCATAGGGAAATCCAAGATGGCCGCCTTTTGGCCATATTAGATTTTCGAATCGGACCAAAAAAGGTATCTTGCACAACTAGACCCCAAGGGGAACCTGTGTACCAAATTTGAGAAAGATCCATCCAGTAGTTCGTGAGAAATCGCGATAACAAAAATTGTTTACGGACGGACGACGGACGATGGACGACGGACGGACGACGGACCACGGACAAAAAGCGATGTGAAACAGCCCTAAAAATGCATTATTGTCGGTGACTTTAATATATACCTATTCAAAACGCAAAGGGGGTCATAATCCCTCAAAACAATTTTACAAAACCATGAAATCATTTTATTTCTTCCCCAAAATAACCAAATCCACCCGTGTGAAGTCACATTCAGCAACTCTAATCGACCAATATTCACAAGATGATCTCTGCTCTGGTATTCTCTTCTATGATATCTCTGATCACTTCCCAGTCTTCCATGTTACCAAATGTCCAATAACAATGAACACAAATACTTATTAACACGCAGCACCGGCTAATAAACTCTAGCCAGAAATCTACTTTCGAAGACAGACTGAAACAACTGACTGGAACATTGGAACATCGCAAATTGATAACGAATCTACTCTACAGTCATTCAATGAGGAATTCAATGTCATATATGATGAATGCTTTCCTATTATTACGAAAAAGGAATTGTTCCTGATAGTTTAAAGATTGCTAAAGTCACACCAGTTTTTAAAGCTGGAAACGAACTGTGTTGCTCTGTTTTAGCAGAGGTCCTGAAGAAACTTGTCACCAAAAGGATCACTACATTTCTAAAGACTAATGATATAATCTGTCCTAACCAATTTGGTTTCCGCGCGACCCACTCGACTTGTTTAGCGGCACTGTCCCTGTACGACCATTTTTTTTTTCAAGCAAAAACAAGCGAATAAATTTAGCATCACACCATTTCTTGATTTATCGAAAGCTTTCGACACAGTGAATCATGCAATTCTCCTATATAAACTCAATTATTTGGGTCTTAGGGGAACAATTAACGACTGATTCCGAAGTTACCTTTCCCTTAGATCTCAGTGTGTATCTCTCATTGGCATTTTGTCAACATCTAAACCGATCAATTGTGGTGTGCCCCAGAGCTCAATACTTGGTCCTATACTTTTCTTGGTTTATATCAACGACATATTACAACTACCAATATTCTAAGCATTATCCTCTTTGCCGATGACACTAGTGCTATCAATAATTTCTCACGCAGAGGTCTCCGTACTAGTTGAAACTTAAAGACTGGTTCTCCTGCAATGAACTATCACTCAGTATTCAGAAGACAAAATTCATGATTGTTAAACCTTATCGAACTATTGCACCAAAGTTTCCGAAACTTTTTCTGTCTGAACAAGAAATTGGTCGTGTCAACAGTTTTAAATTTCTCGGGATATATTTTAATGATAAACTAAGCTGGCAAACACAAATTGATTACTTGTGCTCCAAATCCTCGAGAAATGTTGGTGTGATAAATCATATTATACACTGTTTTAATAAGACGTTAATACTTCTTTACTACACACTATTCTATTCTTACATCACTTACTCCAACATAGTATGGGCGAATACCTATCCATCGCACCTCCAGGGGTTGGTCCTCTTGCAAAAACGACGTATCAGAGTCATTACTCTAAGCGACAAATATGCACACACCGCACCTCTCTTCCAATAAATGAAAATACTTCCTATATCTAAATTTAATGACTATTGTAATCTATTATTCTCGTCATAAATTTATCCACCACTCTGCTTTTCTTCCTACTTTGTATCGCTACTATTTCGCGAGGCAATCAGCAATGCATCGGTATTCAACCGTAATTCTCACATGAACAACAAACATTCCACACTGTTAAATTGAAAGGTACACGTCTATGGAACACTGTGCCTACTGATCTCAAAGCAATCTCCTCCAAATCTCTATTTAAGAGGGAAATTACTAAATATCTATGCATCAATGATCCTTGTAATGATTATATTGTTTCTAAGTTCCTGTACATTGTTATATATATTTGTGCTAATAAGTCTTTATAGCCTTGATTATTTTTGTAGAGACCTTGGAAAAATTTGATTAACAATACTTATAACTGACTATCATGCTAGTTCCAGAATACTGCTTGTATATATGTCACTGTATAATTTGTTGTCTTTATTCATCGATAACTCTCTCATATTCTACTCTCGCTGTACTACTTAACATTATTATTATTATGGGATAAAACAAGCCCATCGGGGTTTTACTCCCGCCTCGATAAAATGATTGCAAATATCTATGTTCATACCTGGTGGATAAAGTTTCAAATCTTATCAAATCACTGTCCAGTATTATCAAATGCATTTCCTCGATCCGTTTAATCAGTGCGCTATCGAACGCGGTACAGCATATCCGAACAGGGTAAGTATTACATCCTTCGAAAACTTTACTCCATAACTAACCAACTCTGGACGAAATTTTCATTATTAGATTATAACCACAAACTATAAACAGTTAAACCTCGATTATTTCATCAATCGTAAGTGAATAATACCATTTCTGATTTCTGATGAAGGATACAGGTACACCGTGATCATGAGCTATGACTTATAGCTCACGTCATCCCACCAATATGTATAAAACGCAGAAACATACCATAATTAATTCGCCACCCTGCGAACGATGGATATTGGGATGAATCCATAATTCTCGCAGAGCCAACATCTCCGCCGGTACGAGCTTATGCGTATACATAGATGGATCAGGCATTTTTTAGACAGTCGTCGTCAAATTATTTTGGTCATAAACTAAAAGACGAGGGTATTAAACGATCAGCAGTAATGATGACAGTCTCAACGCCATGATACAGAGAGAGGAGAAAAAGAAAGATCAACACGTTCACAAGTTTTCATATAGTTTATTATCACCGATCATACCCAAGCTGAGGGAGCCGTTTTGGGTACGTCTATTATTCAATATACATGCGTCTAGTCCGTCATTCAATATTCACCCGTCGTCCATTACAGAATTTCCTCGTCCATAATCCAAAGACCTAATTCATATAATAATATTAGCACCAAATTAAAAAGATAAATCATAGTATGCATAAAACTAAGCTAATTTCCTGCAAGACAGAAGCGGTCAACAGTTTTAAATGAAGCCAGCAAGACATTATGATGTTCCAAAAATATCAAAATCGTATCACTGGTCAGTATTCTTAATCCATATGATATAAGTTGTTATCTAGAGAATGATGTATCTCAGTCACGCTTTGATTGTGATTGATCATATGAACACTATGAAGATCTTGAAACACATAGGTTCATACGGCCCCCAGCCAGGGTTTAAGCGGAATTAGACACAAGTTATGAAATTCTGTCTTGTCCAATCAGAAGATTCGGTGGAATTATATGAGCCACAGGCGGTAAATCTAAACTCTCGCATTTTCGTTTTAACACATGCCTTGTTAGCAAATTGAACATTGCGCTTCATCGCGTCAATAACACGACCTACTGAATATAACATCTAAATACTTAAAGTTATTTACAATGATTTCGATTCTATAATAAAATACGTCCCGCGGAAGTTTGTTACTACCAAATATCATAACCTTAGGCTTAGATATATTTACATTTAATATCCGCAAAAACAACTTTACACATTAACAGTAATAATTCTCATTCTGAATTTCAGCGTAAAAATCAGACAAGTGCGTTTCGAAGTCATTCACGTATAACGAAACGGGGTAACAAATTTCCCATTGTCCAAGACCTCGGTTACAAATGAATCAGATAGACAATATATATGATTTTATATTATTGTTCGTTGCTAAGAGAGTCGAGCTAAATGACGAACACGGGCTCAAACGGAGTCAACGAGGCGTGTACAAGATAATTTATTACCCCTCCATCACATCGTACCAACGCTGGGGGGAGGGGCGCCTTCGCTACATTTGCGATTCAATTATGCTCTTGTCCAATCAGAAGCCTCTATTTGGTGTTGCGTCAACCTTCGTCCATGGTCGCTCTTGTCTTAATCGTCGTCAGGCAGGCCGGTATACTGTAACGGCAACATGTCTTGTAACAGCTGGTTTCTCAACTTGGTCGTATTTTGCAGGGCCTCGGCTGGCGGTAGTCCCATATTCCCTTGGTCATCATGATGGATCTATGCGTTGGGTTGCCTTTTATTTCAAATGGCCACGGACTATGCTATTGGTAGATTGCCATGGCTTTTTTTTAAGCGGGGACGCAAGTTATCCTGTCCGCCATCTTCGATCACCTCGGCGTGGGTATCGATAGCCTTATTTATTCACAATGCGGTCCCATAACGACCTTTCGCTTTCGCTTGTCTGAGACGCGCTCTCACTGCCATCGTCAGAGAAAGAGTTCTCAGTATCCGTATCAATGGACAAACTCGCAGCGTATACATTAGAGACTTCGTCATCGCCGCTGGAAACGTCCTCTTTTTCATTCGAAGATAAAGCGTATGAAAACAGGACTGTTCACGCGCGGTATCGTTCTGTCACTAGTCTGATGAGTATCACCAGTCTGATGTGTATTTATTCTCAATTATTCGTTCGGACACGCGTTTCTTTTGAACGATAGCTGTAGAATATGGGACTACCGCCAGCATAAGCCTTGCAAAATACGATCAAGATGAGAAAACAGCTGTTCCAAGACGTGTTGTTTTTACAGTTTCCCGGCCTGCCTGACGAAAATTAGGACAAGAGCGATCATGGGAGAAGGTTGACGCAACACCAATTGACGGCTTCTGATTGAACAAGAACATAATTGAATCGTAAACGTACCCAAGGCGGCTCCGCGAAGCGTGGGTACGATGTAATGGAGGGATAATGAACTATAGGAAAACTTTTGAACGTGTTGTACACGTCCCGTTGACACCATTTGAGGCCGTGTTCATCATATAGCTGGACTCTTAGCATGCTGCTCCACAGCGGACAATAATACAAAATCATGTATATCGTCTAATTGACTGTTATCCGATTCATTTGTAACCGATGTGTTAGACAATAGGAAACTTTGTCACCCGTTTCATTATACGTGAACGACTTCGAAACGTATTTGTCTGATTCTGGCGTTGAAATTCAGAATGAAAACATCAGATTTTTTCTGTTAATGTGTAAAGTTGTCATTTGCAGAAATTAATTGTAAATATATCTAAGGCTAAGTTTATGATATTTGGTAGAAACAAACTTCCGCGAGACGTATTTTATTATAGAAACGAAATCATTGTAAATAACTTTTAAGTATTTAGGTGTCATATTCAGTAGGTCGTTTTATTGACAACACGAAGCGCAATGTTCAGTTAGCTAACAAGGTTTGGGTTAAAACGAAAATGCGAGAGTTTAGATTTACCGCTACATTGAATTACAAGCGTCTAGTCCGTCATCCATAATTCAGCCGTCGTCCATTAGAGAATATCCGCGTCCATAATCCAAAGACCTATTCCATATTCCATATAACAGTATTAGCACCAAATTCAAAAAGACAATCATACTATACAAAAACATAGGCTTGTTTCCTGCAAGAGAGAAGCGGTCAACATTTTTCAATGATGCCGGCAAGACATCATGATGTTCCAAAAATATCAAATCCGTATCGCTGATCAGTATTCTTAATCCATAATATTCGTTGTAAAGTCGTCATCTAAAGAATGATGTATCTCAGTCACGCTTTGATTGTGACTGTTCATATGAGTACCATGAGGATCTTGAAGTACATGGGTTCATACGGCCCCTAGACCCGGGTTAAGCGGAATTAGACACAAGTTACGAAACGTAGCGCCATAGATCCGTTGTATCACCAATATTACTATACGTATATACGTGAGCTCGGCAGATACCCTCGTGCAAATTTAGAATTTTTGAGTGAGTGTAATATATGTTTCAATTGATTAAATACTTCGCATAATATTTCATACACTTGTTGTTTTAGCTTGATCAGGGGGATGGATAATGTAATTCCACCGCGGCTTCTGATTGGTCAAGGGCGTAATTGAATGGTAAACGTACCCAAAACGGGAATAATAAACTAAATAAGAACTTGTGTTGATCTTTCTTTCTTTCGTCTGTCTGCATCATGGCGTTGAGACGATCGTCATTACTACTGATCGTTTCTCCTGTCTATTGGTTTATGACTAATATACTGATCTATCTATGTAAGGAGATAAATCACTTTAATTTACTTAGTGGTTGTAACTAACTCACTCAATAGTATACATAGCTTACGTACAATCCTGTATGCGTTACCACCCACAATCACTAAAGCATGTCAGGTTATAGCGTATTTTCGGTGGCATCGTCCAGTGATCATAATCGAAACATCCCAAGATCGGCTTTTCTTGAAACTCAACTACTCGAATCCTGAATGTTTCAGAGATACGCAATGCTGCACCAAACTATTTTAATTCACAGAACCATCTTGCATTTCATATAAGTATACTAAATGCCACCAAAATATTCAATTACTCTAATGCTGTCACGGAATTTGACTGGAAGTTATACACGTCGGGAGGCTATAGTTGTGATTGTGAATCGTCGAACTTGCATCTATAGGCCATGCAAACATATTGTGACTGGTAACGACCTAAGAACACTCCTGATGAAGAGAACTAAATATAAGGAGCCGAGAAGAATAATCCCGAAGGCCGACCAGAAAATAGTCTTGTATTTTGGGGATAAGCGAGAAAAAGTTGAGCAAACAGTACTTGCCGATTGGTTGAAGTTCGTTGGAACAATCCGCTATATTGACGGATACTCTTCTCCAAGCAAAACAAGTACTGATAAACCTCAATTCGTAAGAAGTTCGAGCAAATGTCCAGATTAAATTCGTCATAGTCCCAGCAGACACTCCAAATAATATAATATTCATATGTAAATATTACCATTACCAGGTGCTGGTTAAGGAATTGAGTGTAAACATATCATCATCAAATACGTCTACTTACTCCCAAACCACATTTACTCAGGAATATTTATTTAACAATCAGAAAACGTTTATCAAGGAAAGAGGTACTTGTCTTCCAACCAATCATAACGACATACCAAAAGTATAGCGGACTCCCAAAATGCATAAATCACCATACAAAGTTAGATTCATAGCTGGTTCTAGAAGCTGCACCACCAAACTTCTTTCAACTCTGTTGACGAGGGTCCGTCGGGAGGTAAAAGCATTTTGGGAAAGATAATGCGCCCTTATTTCTAAAACCTCTGGCGTTTAGTGTATGTGGAGATTGATAAACTCAAAATCTCTTACGGAAGAACTTGATGCTAAAGGCCACATAGCGTACAGACATGTATCCACATAGGATTTCTCGACTCTCTATACTACAATCTCTCATCAGAAACTTATTGGCCGTCTGAATTCATTTTAAGTGTCTGTGTCCAAGAAAACTGATCGCAGATATATTAATGTCAGAAGCCATAAAGCATTCTTTAGCTCTACTGCATACAAGGGATATCATTCATGTGAAGTTTCTTTGTTTATAGAGTTGCTTGAATTTCTCATTAAAAATATCTATGTGAAGTTCGGCAACACAATTTATCAACAGTATATAGGTATTCCAAGGGTACTGATTGTGCACCCCTGTTGGCTGACCTATATCTGTTCTTTTATGAATATGACTATATGCGGGTGCTTTTAAAAACCGATCATTTCAAAGTGCGTTCTTTCTCATTCACCAAACACTATATAGACGATCTTCTCGCTGTGGATAATCGCTATATAAATGACACAGTGAAGGAAATATATATCCATCTTCACTGGATATGAAAGAATCTTCAGATACAGATGCTACCGGTACATCATATTTAGACCTATATCCGAAGCGGGTCTTCTCTCTTGTCGACTTCATGACAAAAGAGATGATTACAATTTCGACATCGTAAACTATCCCTTTCTGGGCAGTAATGTTCCAGTGGTACCTGCCTATAGCGTATACATATCTCGCCTAGCAGCATTTGCTAGATCCTGTGTTAAATGTCCTGTGTAATGTCACAAAACATTATTGCAGAAACTTATAAAGAAGGGCTATACCACCAAGCGCCCCCACTGAATGTTTCTCAAATTTCGCGTTACATATCGCATGCTGATAGCAAAATACGAGCGTAGCGTGCGTTACGTTTCGTAACTTGTGTCTAATTCTGCTTATCCCGGGACTAGGGGCCGTACGGACCCATGCACTTCAATACCGTCATGGTGCTCATATGAAGTCTCAATCAAAGCGTGTCTGAGATACATCATTCTCTAGATGACGATTTTACAACCAATATCATATGGATTAAGAATATGGAATTGATATTTTTGTAACATCATGATGTCTTGCCGGTATCACTGAAAACTGTTGACCGCTTCTCTCTAGAAGGAAATTGGCCTATGTTTATGTATACTATGATAGTCTTTTTGAATTTGTTTCTGATGCTGTTATATGGAATATAGAAAAGGTCTTTGGATTATGGATGCGGATATTCTTTAATGGACGAAGGATGAATTATGAATTATGGGCCAGACGCTTGCAATTACGCACCGGCGGAGATGCTGGCTCTGTGGGAATTATGGATTTACCTCAATATCCATCGTTCACAGGGTGGCGGATTAATTATGGTATGTGTCTGCTGTTTATACATATTGGTGTGATGACGTGAGCTATAAGTCATAGCTCATGATCACGGTGTACTTTTATCCTTCATCAGAAATCAGAAATGGTATTATCCACATACGTATTGATTGATGAAATGATCGAGGTTTAACTGTCTATAGTTTGTGGTTATAATCTAATAAGGGGAATTCCGTCCAGAGATGGTTAGTTATGTAGTGATGTTTTCGAAGGATGTAATACCTACTCTGATCGGACATGCTGTACCGCGTTCGATAGTGCACTGATCAAAAGGGTCCTTCCTCCATATACGTCTACAAACTGGGATTCTTGAGTCTCCGCGGTACTTGATTTATCATACACGACCCCGTGTCCCTTTCTCTCTGAATCATCTCCGAAAATAGCCTTCGTCCTCTAGACGTCTGGAGAACACCTGCGCCCCAGTGGCCTTTAGTTAACTCACCGCCGAAAATAGCCTCTGCATAACCCTGAGCACCTGTGCGTCCCAGTGCCCTTTTGGCTACCTCGGAGCTAAAATAGCGTCGTCCTCTGTACACCTGGGTGACCCAGTGGTCTTCCTTTGTCCCATTCCAAATCCTCCATTCCAAACAGACCCGCTTCCAAACAGTCTCGCTTTCAAACAGATCCCCTTCCAAGCACCCTCTTCCAAACGCTTCTGAAACGCTTACAGCCGGATTACTAACATCTGTGTGTTTATCATTGAAAGGGTTGAGGGTCTTAGTCAATGCGGGAATTCATGCAAACACATGATGACTATTGTGGTACTTGGCCTTCATTTGGATGTCAGAAGGAACACAAAGTCTGCAATGCGTTTAACTGTTACTTTACTTAACGGATACACATAACGATGCAACTATAATAAAATTATCAACAGTCGGTTGGGTGGTTCGTCTGGTCCACCGTGCTGCAAAACAATCTCTACAGATTGCTGCTAATGTCGTTCCGGCCATATTTATACAGCAGGATACAATATACAAATTACGTGGTTACGAACATTTTTGATATAGAGTTCAGAACATGTATTTACCGGCATTTCGGTGAATAATGATACCCATCATGCAACTGTTCCTTGATACGATAAGTGTCACACCATTTCACTGGATACATGTTTCCGAGTTACAATGGGGCATGTTCTTGCGACGGGGGGGTCCTGCACTGATAAATTTGCTCAATTACAGCTCTTCCAAATATTATTTTAGAGTGTTAGATATTATTTGTATCAACGCATAGGCCGTGGGCTTAAGATTAAGCCGATCCATACTCAAAGATTTTCATCTTATTTTTCAGATTTCTGTCCATCTGAGCTTGGCTATATCTACAACCGTGCCTTAGACTTATGTTATAAGTTCCATTATCTCAATCCGGGTATTTATAATCACAGCCGTCAAAAGTGTGAAGTTGAAGGTGGGGATCTGGTTGTCGTTGATACGAAAGAGAAATTTTACCACATCGGTTGGACCATCAAGGCTTCAACCTGTAAGTAAGCTTCTGCATATCCCCCATTGTCCATAATGCAGGGCTGTATACTCTGTACACTCCGTACCAGCCCTGCACTCTGATTAGGGCAGTACAGTTATTACTAGAGCAAGCCGTTTAAAGTAACAGCCAATGAACGGAAGGCATTATAAGGTGCTTCGCCGGGTTCACAGACAAACCGACTTTGTAATGGCAATACGCTGTAGAACGGTCTCTTTGATGTGCTCGCTAAGAGGACACGTATGAATAGATACGGTAACATACGAAATCAACTTTTATATTCGTAATTTCTTTATTCCTGCTGTGTTTCTTAAAAGAGAAGAAACATGGGACTAATGTATGCACTGAACGAAAGACCTATCTCCCCCGTATCCAAAGATGTAAGCAAATATTTTTTGCGATTTTTTACCGCCGATCTATTCATATCGAAACAGAAAAAACTGAAGCCTGTGGACAGATTCATAAGTGCCGCCATTACAAGGGCTTGCGTCTATTTTAACCAATCAGAAATGCCGAAAACATATTGTTCGCATCGCTGCGTGACGTCAGCCAGACTCATACTCACTTCCGTCCTGTACGTTAAAGTATGAGAAGCTCTCGGTGTGCCAATATTCCGCAAATACACGGGCATCATGCCGCGGTGTGTGGCTTTTGGCTGTTCTAACGGAACTGGGAATCCAAACGTTCCAAAGACCGTGACATTTCATCGTTTCCCAAATTTGAAACCAGATGTACTGAAACAGTGGGTGCATAACGTCGGTCGGCAGGATTTTACTCCAAACGCATCAGAGAAGAACTTTTGCACAGTGAGGTTGATGCAATAAATTGGAGTGAGTTTATTAGTCTTTCAACACTATTTCAGTCATATCACGACGTTCGGTTCCTATTCCTGTCAAATTGTAATCATTCCAATGTAAGAAAGGCTTGGTTTGTAATATATCTCCATGCAATGTCATTATATTTTCGCCTTCACCGCTAGAAAGCGGCGAGGCCCGGTGACGTCACATGCTTAGACGACCCGAGCCAAAATGGCGGCACGCTTGAGAGACAACGATGCGCAGGTTGAACGCCGATTTAAACATGTGGAAAATATCGCAAAAAATATTTGCTTACATTTTTGGATACGGGGGAGATAGATCTTTCATTCAGTGTATACATTAGTCACATGTATACATTAGTCACTTGTTTTCTTCTCCTTTAAAGACAAAATACTCAAGTTTTACATTGTTAGAGCTCAGTCAAACGTGGCGTAGAACAGCCTCGATTAACTTTTGGAATTTAGACTATCATATGCGTTTAGCTTTTCCTCGTATACATTTTAGCGTGGATTTTCTGATACATCTACAATAAGACATTTTTAACCAAAAAAATATTTCAATATTTCACGGCAAATATAGTGAATTTAAAACATAAGATTGGTTTTGGTTCAAGATGTCATATTCTAGATATATTAAAATATTCATGGTAAAACGTTTACGAAATAGCCAGACGATACCCGATACTCAAATGCCAGTCGACGCTATTTTACGTCACTTTTCATGAGCGTTAACAGTATAACACTTGGGTATTCTGTCTGTACGAAACACACCTCTTTGTGCACAATTAAATATATTAATATTTGTCTTTGCTACTGTAGCACACAGGGGAGTGGTTTGTACGTTACCGTAACATATCGGCACGAAAACAGTGATTTCTTTTGCATATCGATTATTCAAGCTATTCAATGCTGCTGATCAGCTGGTCACCTTTTTCGGACGTATATTCTCGTGACGAAAAGAGTCTGCCGTGAGGTTATCCGTCATGCAACAGTTAATTGATATGGGTGAATTCATTGGATAGTTTTTAAAGAATTCAACTACAATGATGACAATATAAATAATTTGGCGTACCGATACTGTTTCATTTGCCATCCTCTTAGAATCGTTTGTTCTCATTAAGGTATGAAGTAGTTGTAAATATTCCAATCACTAATCTAGTTACAGTTCCCGCAACACGGAAGTCCGGCTTTCTGATTGGTGCATCAGATGAGGGTGACGAGGAGAACTGGCAATGGTTGGACGGTCAGAAGCTTCTTGAGTCTTGGTATTGGTGTGCGTCGGAACCGAACAATAGTGGAGGTCGAGAGAATTACGCTATCATAATACCCTCAGATAATCCTCCTGCATGTATGAACGACGTACGAGATATCCGAGAGTATCACTTCATTTGTGAGAGGAAACCATAACACATTAGATCTGTCGATGTATCCGAACTACAGTTCATCCATGAATATATCTAACGAACAGAGGGGCAGCTACGTTTATATATATTATCAGCACAGATGGATGCCTCGAAGAGTAATTCGCTGCTTCCTTCTTGAAAATCTTGCTGGATTCGCTTTGAGTGGCAACACTTAGGTTAATAATGTGTTAACCCTATCTGGCCTGGGCTTTTTTCTATCTGGCGTGGGCTTTTGGGACCTGTCCAGGCCTGCATTTCGGTCCCCCTTAATTATTTTTCTTACCTCTTGAGTTAGGGAGGCGAAACTTACCACACTACCCTTGGCTCAAGCTCTACCAGAAAATGTGAAGAAAAAAATCCAAGATAGCCGCTTTCTTGTAAAGGTCTGGATCTGCGAAGCAAATATGATCTTGTTGGCCTTGATTTCTAATATGAATGGGTGCAGGAATGGGTGTTTTGTTCCCTCAATTGTGGCGAAGCCTGTAAAATGGCCACTGCGATGAAACTCGAGTTCCATTGATTGATATAGATATATTTAGATTCTATGTTCATCCGATCATCTTTATTCCATATATTTCTTGTCAGTATGGGACTTTTGAGCATTACTGTATGATAGTAGCAGTGTATGCTAATGTGGTTATTCTAATGCATAATGATATGGACTGGAGGCTGCACTTAAATAGGATATGCGGCTTGGTAGCCTACCCTTTGCATGACAATTTGAGACATTATCTGGCAAATCTGCATGCAAAGTCAACCACTAATGGCTCAATTACGACAGTTGGGCCATCATTAGTTGTTATTCCATATTCCGATGACCCTTCAGCCGCACGACGGATAATTTTTGACAGCTTGTCTGGCTGGGTCACAGTTCTCTCTCACACAAAAAGTGCAAAATGTGAGCGACCACGGGTATTCGGCCGTTCTACAACACTCAACTCGTATATATGTTTATTAAAGAATAATTTCCCTTCATTGTCAGCCCAAATTTAACAAGATCCGTCATATTCTTCACAAGTTTTAACACTTTTAACTTCTAGCTCATTCCAAACGGAAAACTGGGTCAGTTGTGGTTTCGTTGAAGCAAATGAAATGAATGAAATGAAGCATGAAACGGACCCTGTTATATTTGGGCTGACAATGAAGGGAAATTATTCATTAATAATCACATATGTGAGTTAAGTGTTGTAGAACGGCCGAAGTTTTTAAAAAATAATTGTTACTGGGGTGAGGTCGCGCGACCCCGCGGGTGCTCCATTTTGCGCTTTTTGTATGGGAGAGATCTCTGACCCCAGCCAGACAATCTGTCAGAAAGTATCCGTCGTGTGATTGAAGGGTTATAGAAACCTCGGACTACTTAGTGTCGTACTTGTGATATTAACGACTAAAGGTATGCACCTCAACCCCTAATGGCATTTCCTTGGTATACACCTTGGGAAATTGATTTGTCTCTGACTTTCTGTACAATGTCCTTCCATCTATCTTGACAGTAAAATGACATGACTTGCAATTGCCTAATAGTAGTTTCATAATTCCCTGATATTGCAGCACCATTATAGCCCAATGATATTCTTTATTGCGTTTTCACACTATACTATCAGAAAAGTGGCAAACTCGTCCATGGTTTCTGATCTGTCAACTTTAACATTTGGTCAATCAGCGGTGGCTTCTCGAGTGCGTTGGTCAGCACGTCAATGACATTTCAAATATAGGTGCAGATTGTCCCATTGAAGTTTGAGGAACTGTTGACGATCTTGTTAGCTGCACAGACACTGGCTGGCCACTTGAGCTGCGGTTCATCAATTCGAGCACTTCCCTATGTCTTTAACCCAGAACATATTTTTAATCGATGATAACTGGTATATTTTTGACCTGAAGCTGCCAAAATTATCAAGCTTATTGGTCCTTTCTTGGAAAAGTAGGAATATTTTATCTATATTCTCATATCTACACCAGTTATCAATAGTTGAAAACCCATTCCATGTTATAAACATAGGGGAGAGATCATGAGAACAGCCCGCGCACCCTGTGGGCCACGTGCTCTGTACCAGTGCCACCGACACAGGGACAAGACAACAGTGTCCAAGGATTAATGTGGAAATACCCCATTCAAATGTTTTACTGTGCAAGTTCTACTTCACGTTTCATTTTGCAAAGAAGTCATCCTTGCAGATAAACCCGATTTGCATAAAATTACATAAAATTCTGTCTATTTCACGCCTGCGCACGCTGAACCAGCTGGCATATTCTGCCATAATGCCTAGAATTTATATGCTCAAATCTCGTTTGGATTCATGATCGGGCTGTTACTAGGGCTGTAAATGTGACAGTGGTCAGTAAGAATTCATTTCAGACCATTTGCAGTGAGCGCAACTTGCAGATATCCGCCGCTGCAATACTTGCGTTCGAGACAATGTAGATGAATAGAGTCGATGCATAGCATCCAGTTTTCAATCGTTTATCACCGATAAAGCAGCGGCTCAAATTATGTTGTTAAAAAGATCATTCGCTGGCATGTGGTAGTCCTTTCTTTTGAATGAATGGTCCGATTTGTTTATACCTTTAATATGTTATTCAGCGATAAAGTGGTTGCAATTTGTGTCCAACTCTTGTTCTGGAGCTCAAAGGTCAACTGCGAACTGTATACATATCAACTAATAAATATAATCTCTCTCTATCATAGAGTATTTGTACATAGAAATTCCGACCGAAGATTGACGCTTTCATGTATCCTACTCAAAGGTGATCAATATATTTCTCTATTACTAGAAATCTATAATAACGTATACATGTCAAAGTAAACTGTCGTTCCGATGGTCCTGTACAATTTTCTTTTTCAATTCTTCGCAAAGTTTCCGGTCCGAACAAGTGCTTCCTACAGAAATCGAACTTTTTCCATATAATAGCTCATCATTTGAGACCCATTTCAAGTGATTCAGTTTAGCGCGTAGGATGATGGTTAGTTTAAGAAATAATGTTTTCATAGGCGTGCTAAATCGTTATTTTACGCACGGTTAGAGTGGGAAAGTTCATATTTTAGGGCAAGAGCGCGATCTAAAATTTATAAACTTTCCCACACTAACCGTGCGTAAAATAACTATTTAGCACACCTATGAAAATATTATTTCTATTCTATTGCACTACTCAAATTGATTATCAACAAAGATTATCATGAAAGATTGGAAAAATATGGTAAGCGTTCACAACCTTTCTTCCCGTTGTTGAAATCTGCCTCCCGCCTCAGTTGGCAGCGTGCCAATATCAATGGACGAGTTTATGTGGTCTCTCGCAGTCTTTCTGCCACTTGAGACTGTGTGAATATTGTGTGTCATTCTTAATCAATTTCACGATGGTACCAACAGTTAAACCTGAAACAGAAATTTACGTCTTTGTTTATAATATAAAGCGAATTTAATAGTCTGTAAGAATGGCGTTGGTGAGCGTTGCTACAAGATGACACCTCACACGACGCATTCGGACCAAGGATGGTCCATCTCTACCCCAAATACCTTCCTTCACTGCCCCAAAATGCCCGCTTTCGCTACTACTCGTACTGATGACGTCACCAATGACGTCACAGATGCTATGAACAGCCCCCAAATCGGGGTCTACACCCCGAGAGCTACAAAATGACACCTCCCAGGACGCATTCGGACTGAGGATGAAGCATCTCTACCCCAAATACCTTCCTTTCACTGCCTCAAAATACCCACTTTACTTACTACTCGTACTGATGACGTCACCGATGACGTCACAGGTGACGTGAACAGCCCTCAAATCGGGGTCTACACCCCGAGAGCTACAAGATGACACCTTCCAGGACGCATTCGAACCGTGAATAGCCCATCTCGACCCCAAATACCTTCATGTACTGCCCCAAAATGGCCACTTTACTTACTACAACCAACTGCGCATGCGCAGATTAACGCGACTTGCACTTAAAAATACACCATTCTGACTCTAACCCACACAAGCTTCACTTTGACACCTTCCACGACCCATTCGGACCCATAGGGGTCCATCTCTACCCCAAACACACACCCACATACCCCCCAAAATGCCTGATTTCTCTACTACGGCCAGACTGCGCATGCGCATATTGACGCGACATGCATTTAAAAACACGCCATTCTGACTCTACCCCACACAAGCTTCACATTGATACCTCACACGACCCATTCGAACCGTGAATAGCCCATCTCTAACCCAAACACACACCCACATACCCCCCAAAATGCCTACTTACTATACTACGGACCAGGCTGCGCATGCGCAGACTATTGAACACGGACGAACCATTAGTGTCGTCAAGTGCTCCTCCACGAGAGCTTCAAAATAAGACCTCACTCGACCCCATTGGACCATTAGGGACTCACCTAGACTCCAACATGTCCACCCCGTATGGCCCTATACACCCATAGCCATGCAGTATAGGCCTATGGGCCTACCCAGGCAAATGTATAGATGTATAGATATATATATCTATATATAGATGTATAGATGTATAAATGTATACCCTACCGCAAATGTATAGAAGTAGATTTCCCAGGGGGACAAACATTGATCCTATACCCTCAGTATGGGACTATATGGGTAGGGATTTCAGGCCTTTTTTTTCTTTTGTGAGAATGGTGCCAACTGCAGTACAGTATGAGAGGGTATACTTCACAGATCTCAAAACTTGTTACGGAATCAAAATCGGTTAAATATTAACCGATATAGAGCAAATTCAAGATATCAATTCAGGGGTCATTATTAGAATATGGGCTACATGTTAACCCATAGGACCTGAACAAATAGGAATGGCCGCTTTTTTGCAAAAATGGACAATTTTTTTTCGCATATTTGATGTTAAATTTCCAAGTTCTTGGCCGATTGCTTTGAAATTTTCTGGACAACATATAATTAACGTACCAATTGTAATGACGGAGGAAAATTTTGGGTAATCTGCATATTTTTGGATTAATTTGCATAAAATTTGCATATTTATTAGCTAATTAACTATTAATTGTGACAACATAACCCCAATAATAAGTAAATAACATGAATTTGGTACAAAATCTTATAAGTTTATTCGCCAACATCCATGTTGTGCTCAATATCACATTTTCATTACTAATTAAGAGATATTTGATCACTTTCTGTAATAAATCAGACTAATTTGCATATCTGAATGCTAATTAGCATAAATAAAAGTTAATTTTCATAATTGGTCGAATATATTGGTGCAGGGTATCAAATTAAAGCCCTCAAATTGCACATTAACATAGAAGGCAAAATTTCACTGATTAACATGTTATTAACCTAATTATACGCTAATTAGCACATTTTAAGAGTAATTAGCATAATCAAAGGTTAATTTTGCTAATTGGACAAATATAGTCGTGTGTGGTATCAAATTACAGCTCTCAAATTGCAAATTAACATAAAAGACAAAATTTCACTGATTGAGATGTTATTAACCTAATTATATGCTAATTAACACAAATTTTTAGACTAATTGGCATAATTAAAAGTTAATTTTGAGAATTGGACAAATATAGTCTTGTGTGGTATCAACTTACAGCTCTCAAATTGCACATCAACATAAAGGACAAAATTTCACTGATTGGCATGTTCTTAACCTAATTATATGCTAATTAGCACAAATTTTTAGACTAATTGGCATAATTAAAAGTTAATTTTGAGAATTGGACAAATATAGTCTTGTGTGGTATCAACTTACAGCTCTCAAATTGCACATCAACATAAAGGACAAAAATTCACTGATTGGCATGTTCTTAACCTAATTATATACTAATTAGCACATTTTTTAGAGTAATTAGCATAATCAAAGGTTAATTTTGAGAATTGGACAAATATAGTCGTGTGTGGTATCAAATTACAGCTCTCAAATTGCACATTAACGTAAAAGACAGCATACCACTTATTGACAGATTAGCCTAATTATATGCTAATTAGCACATTTTTAGACTAATTAGTATAATTAATGTTAAATTTCGATAATTGGACAAATATAGTCATGTGTGGTATCAATTTAGAGCTGCCGAATTGCACATTAACATAGAGGACAAAATTTCACTCATTGACAAATTATTAACCTAATTATATGCTAATTAGTACATTTTTGGCCTAATTAGCATAATGAAAGGTTAATTTTGATAATTGGAAATTTGCAGTTGTGTGTGGTATCAAATTACAGCTCTCAAATTGTACATTAACACAGCAGACGAAATTTCACTGATTGACATGTTATTAACCTAATTATATACTAATTAGCACATTTTTAGACTAACTAGCATAATTAAAGATAAATCTTGATAATTGGACAAATTTAGTCATGTGTGGTATCAATTTACAGCTCTCAAATTGCACATTAACATAGAAGATATCATTTCACTGATTAAGATGATATTAACCTAATTATAGGGTAGTTAGTACATTGTTAGGCTAATTAGCCTAATTTTAAGGTTATTTTGATAATTGGTCAAATACAGTCATGTGTGATATCAAATAAAAGCTTTAAAATGGTACATTAATACAGAAGACAGAAAAATTTCACTATTTACATATTATTAACCTAATTATAGGCTAATTAGAAATTGTTTAGGCTAATTGGCATAATCTTGAGGTTAATTTTGAGCATTGGTAAAATACAGCCATATGTGGTATCAAATCACAAATCTCAAATTGTACATAAATATAAAAGACAAAATTTAACATTTTCATGTATTATTAACCTAATTATAGGATAATTAGCACATTTTTTGCTAATTATCATAATTATCAGGTTAATTTTGATAATTGGACAGATACAGCAGTGTTTGGTATCAAATTATAGCCTTGTCAACAAGCATACATCCGTGTGGTGTATTCAGTCTACATATGCTCTGCCACTCTACCAAACTGTGAGCATGCGCCACAACGTTTTCTCATGGCTATAGCATTTCAGCATTCAGATTCGCGAGCATCGCTACGTCACTCAAACATCACACCGTGGCATTATTTTGCTCTCCGCGTACAACACAGATTCAATGGTCAAACAGGAAACCAGTCAAAGCGGACATTGTTTCAAATTTCTTCGACAAGATATCGCATTCGTTGTATATGACGATCCCATTATCTACAATACCTTAATGTTTTCACAAACTGCTGAAAAATGCACAGGGGAGAGTTTACAAAATCCATCGATCTTGAGGCTTGACTAGTGAACTAGAAAGTATTATATGTGAAACAATGATATCAATAATTATTTGATAAGCTTGAAAGTCTGCTGGCCATAGGAAGAATCATACCAAAAATGTAATGTCTGAAATAACTACCTGAACCAGGCTCCACAATTAGGATTCAAGATGCCACAAAAAATCTCTGTAATTGAAATATTCCCCATTTAAAACAATGTTAATAAATGTGGAGGCAAAGTTGATTATGCTAATGCAATTGCCTCAGCATTGCCGATTGCTGTGGCTACCCGAAAATATTTAATGCGCAAAATGTCATTGTTATTATGTCCGCTATTCTCAGCCTTGTTCCGATCAGGGTCAATTTCAGTCAAATGTACTTTTCATTTATCACATAATTGGCATCACGCTGCCCAACATGAACAGTGCAGTCCATTCATTTGCACATTTTCCAAGCCGACTATGTTCATCAGAGGAGTGAGTTGGGGTTCAATGTCGCATTCAGCAGTATATTGGTGTTCATCAGTGGAGAACATCTGAATATTCATCTTGATCGAGTATCTCAAAATATCCCTTGTACAGATCTGTCCTCACAAGAACTGCTCAATTCATCTAACTGTTCAATTCACTCATCATAAAAGATTCAAGCACCTACAATGAGAGGAGAAGAGCCATTAGCAATACATCTACACGCAGCATACAGTTACCAAATGGATGTTCTGATGTCTGAAAATCACATATTTTCATAACCATGAGATCTTTAAACTGTATATCAAAACAATATCATAACAGTTATTGAATGCTAATTTGTTGTATGGATGCCATGCTAAACTTCAAGCAAGATGTAAACAATCTGAACATCATTGTGAAACAACAGAACCAATATATTCTGGCCTGGCATTTCACAACGTTGGAATAATTGAAACATCAGGTTAGGTGTAACATGTTTCAGGATATTTTTCCTTCGTCAGTATGATACAGCCAACAAACAGAACTAACATGGCAGATCATAGACATGTTATTTGAACAGTCTGGATGAAGAACATTTTGTTGCTGATGAAGATATCAGACTTGGAAAAGAATTTGGAATATCAGCATCACCGTGTATTACATAGCCAAATATTTTACTCTATACATGTATCAACATGTGTAAATGAATTTGTCAAACACATGAATTCCAAGATATACAGATTAGAAAATGTTCATCCTGACGGTTCAACATGCCCAGGGATTCACAGACAACTTTCATGATCCTTTTCATGCACAATTAAATTTTGTCGGAGTGCTTGGGATTGGAAAGGTTTCGCTCAACCCAAATTAGTAGAATATGGAGTTTTCTTAATAATTTAGATCACAAATAGGTCATATAACAAACAAATCAAGTGGAATTCTTTAACTGTGATTCACAAGACCAGTTCATTTCATGAAAATTTAATTTGAAGAAAAAGTGTCATCTCTCTGAATCCCTGATGCCCCTGCCCCAATATGGCAGGAACAGATTGGTTGAAGCCTCATCATTGCCATTAGAGGTTAAAGATGACAGAGTGACAGTTTTAGCAGTTATAATTATGACAATAACCTGGGATACAATATGGAGGGATTATAGCCTCATTGTTATATATGCCCAATGCTATATAATGTTGTACTCTATTGTTCAATGTTGAGAACTAAATCACCTGTAACTCAAGTCCTATTTTGACACAATCGGTCTTATACATACATGTAACATCACCAAAAGAGTAAGATACTATCATTAAGATGTGGCACATACATGTAATACTTTTCAGTGTAACCAAGAAATCCATGTAAATTGCAGATTTTTCTCCAGTATAGAGACACCCTTACTTCAGAACCAAAAAACAAGTCTTGTGAGATTCAGTAACAGAGACCAAAAATCAATAGACCAATTTTTAGAGTCTAGCTATGATCTTGCATGTATACATTATGTTGAAAATCACCAGTTCATGGACATCGTCAGGATTTCTTTTGAGGTTATTTTTCCTATGCTTAATTATTACAGAACCCAGTGCTGTGCCGTCCAAATATAACATGCACAGCAGCGCTGAGAGGGTGTCATTCGGATTCCCAACTCACAACCCCAAAGTTTTGCCCTTGGAGTTGTATATGTACTTTTGTGAATTTTCAGAGCCGCGACATGATCTAGCGAGACATAGCAATAAATAGAATATGACTTTAATAAAATTGGTCAAGAATACTTCAGAAGATAACACCATTACTAGAATTGGGCCATCATGAAATAGGTCAAGGTCAGTCATCTTCAATGAGCCTGAGACTCCTCACCAGTTGCAGGTCATGAATTTGGAAAGCCCGACACTGGTCATTCAAGAGAGATGGATGGACAGAGGGAAAAAGCAGATCGGTATACATGTACATGTAGCTGGTCGAGGGAAAATCAATAAGCTTCTTCTTCATCATCATAATACACATATTTGAACTGTACTTATAGTGCAAACAAAATTTCCAATGATGTCCTGATTTTCAGTCACAGTGACCTTGTCCTTGACCTCAAAATGAAGTGAAAATAGCTTACATCAGTTAACAGATGGATTAGCAATCATGATCTCAATATACAGTGTATAAAAACTTGAAAAAAAATGTCAAATTTACCAAAACAATTCTCCATTATATTCCTCAGCTTGTTGGCAACAAGAAAATTTTGATTTTTCATCCATAAACAAGATCCTTTCCAAGCATATGACTGTGAATAACATATACAGCGGAGAAACTTGCGGAGAGACCGTCACCTACTCTGGTTACCTGCAGTAAGCATCTCCATCAGCTTACTCAGGACAACAGCCGACAGGACATATCTGATGGATCTAACAGAGGGATGAGGCCTGAGGACTACTGATAGGTATTGTACGACATACTGTGATCCATAACTCAACAGTACTTTAAATGGTGATGTTCTTCATTTTCACAATAATATTAAATAGACAGCTCGCCTATCTAGAGATCTAACGGTCTTTGTGCTGAGTAAATTCCTCTTTCATCATCCTGATCGATTTTATTTACCGATTATTTACTACACATGTTTTTGTTCTTTCTTTTTCATCTGTCATAAATTGACAAAGATAATGGACAAAAACCGCTTCTCGACAACATGTCTTTTTTGTACAAATTGTCTCGGTCTTATCTGAAACTGTACTTTACGTTTTGGCCTCGGCGCAACTGTTCAACTTTTTGAATGAAGGAGTTGCCACTTAAGTTGTATACCTGAAGTCAACCGCTATATCCCACAAAAACGACATTTATAGGAAAATGTGTATTTATATCAATCTGAATAACAAAAATTAGAATATCCACAAAAACTGTCGACAGCTGCTAACATTTCAGCGATCTGACTTTGGATTTGAACATATACTCTGTATCCAAGTAGTACCAGTACTTCAATGTTAGACTGTTTTTTTTTTTGCGTGTATAATGTATACGAAACCCTTAAAGGCAAAACATGTCCCTTAATCTGTGAATAGGCAATCTATTTCGATAACCCATGTAAATTTCAGAGGTCTGCATACTTGAACTCGATTTCATGTAAACTGTAAAACAATTTGGTTTTTTAAAAGAGTAGAAATAGGCTAGCCTTACGGCTACTTATTATTCTTTTTGTAGCCAGTCACTACTGTTTCCCTACAGCTACAGAATACTGGCATATTGCGTCCTGAAATAACACCAGCATACAAGACTGAGTACTTTCTCCTAATGTATCACATGCTAGGGCATACTGCATAAGAATTGTGACGAGTCTCTGTCAAAAAAGCTGCTCATACACGAATATATAGGTCCGTCTGCTTCTGGTTTTGTCGAAACAAACAAGTTTGCAATGGTGTATTAGAACCACAGACTGTAATTGACAAAGCTCCTGCTGGGGAGTTTCTATTGTCAGCCGATTACGTCGTGGCGGGATATTACCTTTTTCAATGTGAGGCGCCAAACTTTTGGCAGGGCATGTACATTTCAAAATTTGCACGCTATTTGAGTTCTCACCTTTGCGGACAGCCAGAAAATCACAGACAGTTTTCTCTGTTTAAATATCCATGCCGGTTGAATGGTTTGTTTTTACATACAATACCCCGAGCACCAAAATAAACTTATTAATTAACCAGGTACTTTTCACTTTCCTGTTTTTCTTTTTCTTGGTTGGAAATGTGCATAGATATAAATAGTACGTATATATTTGTATACATTCAAATAATATCTTTTTTGGCTTGTTTTAAGAGACCTGTTGTTATACTTCTCGTCCTTTCCGAAAAAATATTCATAACTTGAAATTGGCGTGGGACAAGCTGGAGCTTGTTTCAAATTATGTTTTTTCTGTCTGTTATTATGTTTTTGAGTATTATGTGTAGCACGGTGTTTAACATTATTGTGATTACCAAGAACCTTCTGAACTCCATCATAGATTATATCATTACCAACGAAGCGATATATTCAGTGACGTAACCATACTGTCAATGAACGTCAAGGGACTCCACTCTGATCGTAAGAAACGGGTCGATATTTTTCACTGGTTAAAGAAGAAAAACTGCTCCATTATTTGCCTTCAAGAGACACACGGCTGTGCAGAGACAGAAAGTATTTGGGAAACAGATTGGGGACACAAATACATACCATTTTATAGTCATGGGAAAACAAACAGCACTGGTGTCGCAATATTTTTTCGCGATAACCTCGATGTAACGGTACACAAATCAATACAAGACAAAGAAGGTAGATTTATAATTCTGGATATTACTATTGCCGATACTAAATTAACACTTGTAAATGTATATGGCCCCAATGTCGACGACCCCGTGTTTTACTCAAATCTATTTCAATCCGTGGAAGAAATGGAAAATGAAAATATCATTGCTTGTGGCGATTGGAATTTAGTTCAAGACCCCCAAATTGACACGTCAAATTATATCCGAACCAACAACCCTAGAGCAAGACTAGCTGTCCTGGATGCTAAACTGCAATTAGGCCTAACAGATATTTGGAGAGAGCAGAATCCTTATTCTCGTCGCTTTACCTGGCGTCAAAGCACATGTACAGGAATTAAACAAAGCCGTTTAGACTATTTTTTAATAACCGATCACTTACTCTTCTCAGGCGCAAAAGCCAATATTGGAATTTCGTACCGGTCCGATCATTCTTACGTAACTATCAGCTACTGTTTTGCTCGCCGTGAGAGAGGACCTGGCTACTGGAAGTTTAATTCTGCACTCCTTCAGGACCCTGATTATGCCATACTTGTAAAAGAGACTATCAAGGATACTATATTGCAATGCTATGTAGCAGGCGATATGGACGATTTAGAAAATATTGAAATAACCTTGGATGATCAACTTTTTTTCGAATTTATCAAGACAAAGATAAGAGGCGTGACCATTCCCTTCTCTGTAGCAAAAAATAAGGAAAGAATTAAGAATGAAAAAAAGCTAGAAACTGATATTCTTAATTTAGAAAAGGACCTATGTGGCACTTCAATTGAACGCCAGAACGAAATTAATCAGAAATTAAACGATATGAAACGTGAGTTAGAGGATACAAGAAACTGGAAAGTAGAAGGGTCTATACTTAGATCAAAAGCAAAATGGACAGAGAGTGGGGAAAAAAATTCTACGTATTTTTGTTCACTGGAGAAAAAAAATTATGTAACCAAAACCATTATAGAAATCGAAACTGAAACTGAAATCGTCCATGATCCGAACGAAATCCTAAACGAAGTAAAACAGTTCTATTCCAAACTTTTCGCGGCACGGGAAAATATATTTGAAACGGACGATAATTTATTTCTTGGCCATTCGGTTAATCTTACAGATGCAGAGAAAATCTCTTGCGAAGGTCCAATCTCTTTTCAGGAACTGACAAAAGCCGTAAATCAAATGAAAAAAGCTAGATCGCCGGGATCCGATGGATTTCCTGCCGACTTCTACAAATTCTTTTGGGATGACATTGGTATATTTCTTTTAAGATCTGCTCGACATGCTTTCAGAACAGGAATCTTATCGCCATTACAACAGCAAAGCTACATTTCTTGCCTGCCGAAGGAAGGCAAGGACAGAAAGTTTCTGAAGAACTGGCGCCCCATCTCCCTCCTAAACGTTGACTACAAAATAATATCTACATGTATAGCCAACAGAATTAGGGAAGTACTCCCATCTGTAATAAACGAGACACAGAAAGGTTTCATGAAAGGGAGATTTATTGGGGAAATCACTAGGCTCCTGTCAGACCTAACTGCATACACAGAAGAAACTGATATTCCAGGACTGCTAGTCTTAATTGACTTCGAAAAAGCTTTTGATTCAGTGTCTTGGGATTTTATTAAAAAAACTCTTGTATCTTTTAATTTTGGAGCTGATATCATTCAATGGATAAACATTTTTCAGAAAGGTTCAAAAAGCTGTGTGATGAATAACGGTTATATCTCGGACTTCTTCCAACTCCAACGGGGTTGCCGACAGGGGGACCCAATCTCGCCATATTTATTCATCCTAGTTGCAGAAACACTGTCTCCTGCGATAAAAAAGGACGAAAGAATAAAAGGAATAAAAATTGAAAATTCTGAAATAAAAATACAACAATATGCAGACGACACAACGCTGATCCTAGATGGATCCCGAGAATCTCTGGAAATAGCCATGGGTCTCCTGAATAAATTTGCTCTTTCTTCTGGTCTACAGTTAAACGTGAACAAGTCACTGGCGGTTTGGATCGGTCAGAAAAAGGGAAGCTCTGTAAAACTATGCCCTCATTATCGAATTAACTGGGACCCCGGAGGTTTTAAACTACTGGGTATATGGTTCTACCCAACGTTAACGGAAACAATTAATACAAATTATAATGAAAAAATTACTTCGATAAAAAAACTTCTAGGAAACTGGTCAAGAAGAAATTTGACTCCCATGGGGAAAATAACAATCATTAAATCCTTTGCTATCCCCCTACTGGTACATTTGTTCTCAACTCTGCCCGATCCCGACTCCTCCGCTATGATTGAGTTGGAGAGGATTTTCTATAACTTCATTTGGAGTGGAAAACCAGACAAAGTAAAGCGAAAGACAATTATCTCTGAAAAAGCTGATGGAGGACTGGAAATGATTCATATTCAGACATTTGCTTCTTATTTAAAAATTAAATGGATTAAAAGACTGTCGGAGAGGGATGACGTGCATAGCACCCTCGTCAAAAATATTTTAAGTCCTATAGGTCATGATCTTTGGAAACTAGATAGCTCAAGCCTTATAACAGTAAAAAATGGCATTAAAAATCGATTTTGGCAAGACACTCTGAAAGCATGGGCCCAGTGTATGAATAGCAACCACAATATAAATCTGGAACTAAATAATCTACTCTTCGAATTTGCGCCTATGTCAGAATGGAAGAAATTGATAACATGGGCACAGCAAGGCCTCAGCCGAATCGGGGATACTTTAAATCCGGATGGCGCTAGTTTCTTGTCCTTCAAAAAATTACAGGAAATGTATAACATAAAATCAGGTCATTTTTTACTCTACTGCGCTATTATTCACAATATTCCCACAGAAAAACGAACATATATAAAAAATGGAGAATTCCGT
The DNA here is from genome assembly GCA_036873755.1 of Hanleya hanleyi. Classification (NCBI taxonomy): domain Eukaryota; kingdom Metazoa; phylum Mollusca; class Polyplacophora; order Lepidopleurida; family Hanleyidae; genus Hanleya; species Hanleya hanleyi. Next base: position 45,361 of record JAVTVY010016243.1, read on the forward strand.
AGAAATGCACAGGTTTTGGAACCAGAATTATACCATCGATTAATCATCCAAAAAAGCACAAAATTTGTATACAAGTCTATAATAAGTAATATAAAAACCCCTCCCCAGAAAGCCCAACAAAAATGGGGGGTGGAATTAGGCACAGGAGAAGAAGTCACATGGCCTACCATATTTAAATACATATACAGTACAACAGGACAAACCAATTTACAATACTTTCAATATCAAATATTACACCGAATCCTAGTAACAAATCGTCTATTGAAAATATGGGGAACAATCAACTCGGATCTGTGTACCTTCTGTGAACAATATACAGAAACGCTTGTTCATCTGTTTTATCACTGCAGGTATTCAATGGACATTTGGAAAAAACTTCATGTTTGGGCCGAGAGTATCGGTATTTCTATGGAAAACCCTTCGGGGTCACAGGTTATTCTAGGTAACACAGGGTCTAGCATAGTAAATCTTCTAATATTACTGATGAAAAAATTCATATATGTGTGCAGATATCGAAATATGAAACCCTCTTTCGAAGGTGCAAAATTATTTGTACTAAACCAGAGAGATGTTGATAAATGTATAGCTGAGAACAACAAAAGCAAAACATCTTTCGAGAGTAGGTGGGGTCCCTTGGCGTTGTATATTTAACCAGGCGGGGGAGAAATCCAACAATTTCTCCTCCGCCTGTTAAAAGATATGCAAAATCAACAGTGGAGTGTCAAAAGCTGCAAACATATCGTCTTGCAGAGTAAAATTATATGTCACCTCAGGCTACCTACATATATATATACTTATGTTGTGTCTTTTTTTGTTGTTGTGTGGGTGGGGAGGGGGGAATGGGGGGGGGGGGGGGTGGAGGGGTCCACAGTCCATTGCTATCCGAATATTTCTGTGTTCTTGATCTTGCAAAATAGTATGTAAATATGCTCCTATAATATTTTTATTTATACATATATATATATTTCCCCTAAAAACAAAGAAAATAGCATTTATCGGCACCAGTAATAATTATTGATACGATGCTTGTAGGAATTGTTTTAATCGTGTCGTGTAATATGTTGTACTATTGTATTGTTGTATATGTTGTACTATAAATTGCTCTACGTTTGTTTTCGTTCATGTACATTTCGTTTTGTCAATTTCTCATGTACAAAACGTTTAAGTTAGTGGTGCCTGGTAATTTGTTATGAAATATGCATGCAGATCACTGTTCAACCTATTCAGGTAAATTAAGCTAAGGAAGTTGGGTGAACGACTATTTGTTCTCTTCAGGGCCCTTCCCTGAAATATAATTTGTAATATATTATTTGTAACCGGTTATCTGTATGCGGATAATAAAATATATTTGAAAAAAAAAAAAAAAAAAAAAACATATACAGCTCAATACAATGGAGTTACTAATCCCTCCAAACCTATATCCCAGGAATAACCAACTATGTCAATCAACAAATGTCATGTTGGTCCACTGCTGATGCCTGCCTGTGAAGACAGTTGTCTCCCCTGAAACATAATATGCATGAGCTGTCATCAATTTCACAACAGAAATGGGAAATTCTCTGTAGGAATATTATTTTGAAAAATTACTAATAGTTTTTCCCACATCTGACAGTGCTACAACATTGATTTATTTGACATCTTGCAGCCACATAAATCAAGTGACAATCAAATCCTTGAGATGTCAAGTCAAAATATGATTGGGCATCCAAATATGTAAGAATTATTATTTTACTCCCCTCTCCTTAAACTTGTATACACCATTTAACCTGGCATTAGAGAACCCCCAAACCCTTTAGTCAGAATGTAATACTTGCATGCCCATTCACATAATACATATATAAGTGTAAGGTTTTTTTTTTGGTTTTTTTTGATTTTTTTTTTTTTTTTTTTGGATTTTGCACCATTATTGGAGTAGGTTGATGTTTGCTGAAAGAGAAAGTATAAAGGTCTGAACCGGTATATTGCTCCTTCTATCAAAACAGAAGAGAGGTAGCCACTGGTATTTTGAATTATAAAAGGCAATTTTCTCATTCACTCTCATTATTAAAGCACAGACTTGATATCCGGAAGAACTACTGAGAACATCTGATGTCAAGCTGTGAACCACTTTGTTTGATCATCGCTATATAGCTGAAATATTGGTGAACGTGACATTAAACATTATTTCTGCGACTCTCTCTGCAAACAAATGCAGCACATTGGGATCAATGTGTCAAAAGATCAGGATTCAAAAGACTACCAAAAAGTTACCAATTTGGTCTAGATTTTGACAATTTGAAAACAAATTTGCAGAAGTCTCTCATATTTGAAAGGAGGGGTAGTAGCCAGTCAAAAAAATGAACATGTTAATTCAATTATGTATGAGATAAAACTGTCACTCCAAGCTTCATGACCAATGAGTTAGTAATAAATGTAAACTTTCTTTTCATGCCTGCTTATGCCAAACCCCACCTTCCACTATCTGAAAAAGAAAACACATATGTAAATTTTCATTGTTCATTGAGTGGGTGCCAGGTAAGTAGGATTTAACATCGTTTCAACTATGTTTCAGTCATATCACTATGTTTGTTCATTGATAAAGAATTTTGTCAAGTTATAAATGGATCTGTTTATTTTACGTTTGTAAATCATAATATTCTATCTACTATTTATGCTATACTATTAAAAATGGTTAGCTGGAGGCTTCATAGAACTTACAGTTTATACTAACTAAATTGCATAAAGCTTACAAGTGTTCTCAGCCGTAGTCCTACAAATTTCCCCCACTCCAATGCCCCGAAGCCGAGCAATAGCCTCTGCTTGATAGATGACCATACCAGGGTGCGTATAGGTCGGAGAATCTACCGAGCCATCATTTGCCATGTGCGGCATCAGGTAGGGGGCATCAGTCTCCAGCAACATCCGGTTCAGTGGAAGCCGAGAAGCAACCTCCTGAACAGCCGGACGATAAGTAACCAGACCAGCAAAACCAATATACAAATTTGGAAAATGATCCAAAAACTGGCATGCACTGCTCCACCCCCCGGTAAAACAGTGAAGGTGGATTGGGTAATCATGGGGAAGCATATTTTGCAGAACCTGCAAAGTACGTTCCTCAGACTGCCGAGAGTGCACAACCACAGGTAATTGGCGTTGCATGGCTAACCTGCACTGCGCGGAGAATACATACTCTTGGCAACAGTATCCTGGGTTGGTCTCCAGGTGAAAGCTGTCAGTACCCGTCTCTCCGATCGCCACAACTCGAGGGTGTTCCGCCATCCGGGACAGGCGTGCCAGTGCCTCCATGTCAAACTTCCCCGCCTCCTTAGGATGGATCCCAACCGTAGCCCACACCTGACAAGCATCACTAGAGTTGGTCTCCAGGATGTGGGAAAACTCACCATGGTGTCTCGGATGACTGAAATTAGTGATACATCCCCGGAAACCCACTGGCAAATCAAAGTCTAACAGCCCGGTCCCGTGAGCTGAACGAACAAGATCCGAGTGGCAGTGGGAATCCACAAGAGTGAAGTCAGGTGACCAGTGGACACCAAACTTACAACTCTTCTCACGGCACCTCCCAGAAACACTAGCCCAGCATACTCCAGGTAGTCTCGCCGGAAACATCTTCACTGCAATGAAAAGAGATAATATAGTGTCTGACAATACTATACAACACAAACATAGACAAATATGTTAGTTTAACAATATTTACATTATATACAGATTGTATGGGCACTGTAATAATTTACTTCAGAATATATACACTGTAATCAACAGAATAAATACAGGGATAAATAATTGAATAAATAAATACTTCAAGAGTTCATAAATATCACAGTATATGGATAGTGCTCTTTTGTTTTAAGGTGTAGAAGTTTGGATTCTATCTTTACATGCACATGTTTGTTAGTTTATTTCCTAAATACCATATTCCAGAACAAAAACAATCAGTAATTATTTGTACCAATGCCATTCTCCAAAATCCTACATTATAACCCTCATCAACCAGTCATCAAGTAAGGACGTATACATTAAATATATTGTTGAACTGTTTGTCAAATCCTGTAGATGCAGTCGAACAGTTTATATCCTGTGGGGGGGGGGGAGAGGTCTAGTCAGGTTTCCATTGATAAATAAGTGATAAAATCAAGGGCAACAAATTTGAGACTAACATTCACATTCATGAAATGTCTTAATTGTTAGTTCAAGAACATATGCTTCAGGGTTCCCAATTGGTGATCTCTCAATAAAGTGAAATTAAGATGTAAAAGATGATGAAATATTCTCCTCCAATCTTATGTAAATGTGCATGTTTAGAAAGAAATACTTCTAGTGCAAAAATACAAGCAACCATATTCCACATTATTGTGCTTGCATATTTCATTTCTCTGTTCAGTGGTATTTTCTGATGAAAATATGACCATAAAAATACTCACAGGCTTCTTTGTCTATACATGTATGTGGTTTGCTTATATTTATATAGTCGGGGGGGGGGGATAAATATTATATTTCCAAAAAGTGGAGATAAACAGCATAATTCCATGCCAATATTTCAGGGTGTATCAAAAATGTTTGCAAGAAGGTAATTTAACATGGAAAACTCACTGTCAGGGTGACTTACAGGGGTTGCTGCTATTTATGCACATGCGTGACTGTACAAGTTTTACATAAATTAAATGGCAATTTTGGAAATAAAAGTATCCGGAGCTAAAAAATCCACCTCTTCCACATGCTGTATTCATTCGGCCTGTTCTTGATTGACATAGTATGTGAGGGTTATAAACTTCTCGCTGACTGGGACGAACACTAAGGATACCCCATCCAAGTAACTCTCTCCCAGATTCAAGATATTTTGTTGCAGAATTTTGAGGAGGAGTTACCCAGCTCTACCTGAATGTCAGCATAATGCTCCCACTTCAAACTGCTGTTGACAAACAGGGAAAGCACAGTCACGGCCAATCGGATGACACGAGAAGTATAGCCATTCCATTAATCATCAGTAAACAATAACCCTGTCAAAGGCAAGTGGATGAATAACTGCTGATTACTAGAATAGATGTCTCTAACTACCTAACAATCCGCGCCACTATTCTGTGAGAATGGCTGATACTCCGGTTAGTATTATTAGATCACCCTTCTTCATATCTGTGAGCAGAGGAAAGTCCCACTTTGACGAATCTTCCTCGTATTGGATCTGGAAGATTGTACGCAGCGGCGCGGTTGCGTTTTCCTTAACAATTTTGACAACAACACCAGAATACCATGCTTCTTGTGTTTCATCCTCTTCAATACACTTGTGTTTCACGTTACAGCCAACCAATTTTGAAGGGTCATTTTCAAACAAGGGAAGCTGTTCCCTTTGGCCTAAAATGGTACGTTTTATTCTAGCTTCCTTGAGGTTCTTAGCTAGGATGGCCTTCTGTGCATGGAACATTGCACCGCGTTGAACTGTTGGACGAATAATTGGAATACTATCTCTAGTGGGACCTGTCACATCACCAGCAGGATTCAATCTGATTATAGCTTTCAGGTTCTCTGTCAAGGTCTCGACAGTATACACAATTCTCTTACCCTCGACTGTTCGCGACTGGAAAAATAGTTCCTTTTCACCCTTTGACTTCAAGACCTGCTTATGAAATGTTATTTGGGCAACAAGAGCAGCACGAACATCTACCTCCGCGAGCTCATCTACATGTTCATCAACCTCGACCTCGGTTAACCATACACCCCCTAATGGCACAAGGTTGTTTGTAGCAGTGACCTTTCTCTCATGGTGTTTCCGCTCTGCCTCCTCCTTAGCCAGATTTTTAGCCAGGAGTGCATCCATACGCCTCTGTTTTATCTTGGTCATTCGCTCCTTGTATCTCTTTTGAGCAAGAGGTACATTATTTCTGGCCTCTCTCATCAGCTCTAGGCGTTCTGTGGGGGATTTTGAATTGAGCCATTGGGATGTTCTATTATTCATCCACATGGTGAGAGATTCGTAGAGGAGCACTGTGCCAGCCGGTTTCATTCTGACCAATAAATCAAGAATTCCAAAATCGCGTTCAGAGGCCACATTTGCGCTAGGCACATTCTGTGCTTGAGCCAATAGCGTGTCATCAGGGTTAGCATACTTCCCCTGCAGGAGCTGGTCTTGTGCTTGTCTCTCTAATAGCAGAAGCAAAGAATGCATCAACAACTCGAGGGCCTGCACTGTGAGTGTGTCAAGCTCATCATCATTGGTTTCGGCAAAAAGTGACAGATAAACTTCATCACGGTGAATAGCGAGATCTGTATCTGTTCCATCATCTGTTTCCTCGAATATCACTTCTTCTTCCATCAAGGAAGTGGCATCCTCACACCATTTCATGAGATGTTGGCGCATCGTTTCGAGGTAAGGGTTGACCTGGAGAATGCTTCGATTCTTGACCAGGCGCCAGAAGGGCCCTGTGACTACTTTGTCGATGATTCCCAGAGCTCTGATACCAGCAACATTGACCTTATTATCAATATCATCGCGAACAGCTTGAAGTAGTTTATTCGGATTTGGCCAAGCTGCCAGGAAACTCGCGATATGACCCCTGTGAAAGTACACACCAGCAGCATCCAGAAACAAGACATTGAAGCGATTGCCCTGGTATGGTACCAGTTTCAGTTTCGTGTTCTCCCTCTCCAAAAAGCTCTGAAAATATGAGGCCACGCCAGCCTCTTCACTTCCGCGAGAATGAAAAGACTTCACCGCTGTGCGAACCAGTCTGCCAGGTCCTGACTCGCTCGAATTGATAAACTGGGTAGGCATGACATTCTGTTCTAATGCAACAGTCTCAAACGACTTCAGAGTTTTGTCACACTCTGTAGCAAAATTGACCAAAAGGTGCAACTTGCAGAAAAAGTTGCCCATCCTTGCTAATTTCTCACGTTCTGTAGCCGATAATGTATTCCAATTGTCAATTGCGGTTGGAAGAACTTTTTCACGCAAAGCCTGTAGTTGCCTGTTAAAGCATGGGTTTACCGATCCCTGATCAGAGATGGTATTCTCGATACTCGCGAGTAAGGATGCCACTTCCTCTTCCTTGTGGTTCTCTTTGGAAATCATTCCCGCGAGCTCATCAACAATTTCTTGAAATGATTCTACGGTGTTTGTGGTGTCTGCTCCACCCATTTCGTGTAGACCTAAAGATAGCGTTTGGCCATCAAGAAGGGTGACCTGCCAATTTTGGTAATTTCTATGGAATTTAGATGTTCCATCAAAGTGCAAGCAATTTCCAGTCTGAGTGTGTGGTTGTGATTTTTGCAACATGGATTCTGCAACATGATATTTTGCCAAAAACCTGGCCTCAACTAACAATTTTGATCTAGAGCCAAGGGACGGTAGACGGGTTACATTCTTGTTAGTTAGATGCCGTAGAACAACTTTAATAACTTTATCAACTTTACTCATGCTTACATTAAGTGCCAAAAGTTCCATGATGACTTGTCGAATTTCATCTGTGTATTTTCCATCAACAAAAGTGATAATTTCTGGGTCATCCAACAGATTCACTAATGACTGCAGCACTTTGTTCTGGGTTTCAAGTTCTCTAAATTTATCTTTGAGCCTTTCTAATTCAGTGTCTGTGCTATCACTATCACATGCTTTACTGGCTTGTGCCTTGGACTTTCCTTTCAAGTAACTTATGCGTTTCTGTAGACTACATCTTTCTGATTTTATTTCCTTGAGATTAATTTCAACCTCTTCTAGCCTCCTGTCCTTCAAAGCTAAGTCTCTTTCCTGGACCTCTATTTCTGTTCTCAGTTCTTTATTTTCTTCCTCTATAACCTTCTTCTCAATTGAAAGAGCTTTAAGTTTATCATCCCTGCGTTTTATTCTTTTATTGAGGTTTCTGTTCTTAGATGGACCATAGTTTAGTTGCAGATCTCTTAACTAGCCCTCAACAGTTTCAACTTTATCGGAGGTGGAAGAGTATTCCTCTCTCAAATAATTTAGTTCATCTTCCATCTGCTGAACATTTACTTCTTTTACAGTTAAGGCAGTTTGCAACCTTCCTGATAAATCTTCTATTTTATGCAAGCAATCTTGAAACTTGACTTCTAGTTCAAATGCCTCCTTTGATTTCTGGTTATCATGATCTGTAGTTTCTGCCAGTCTTCTTTTTAGAGTTTTATTTCCTCGCTTCTCTGTGATTAATCGTTCAGCTAGATTTATCTCCCGTTCTGTTCGTGAGGCTTCAAGGATGAGTGATTCTCTGGAATCAGTCCTACTGATTTCAGGTACAGAAAATGTTTCTGACAAATATGCATTCTTCTTCAGTGCATCTTTCTTAACTGTTAGTTTCTGAACTCTATCATGAACACTTTTCAGCTTTTTATATAATTTGACATGCATGTCTGGTTCTTGTATGTACTGAATGAAAGCAGGATATTTCTTGGCAAATAATCTGCAAATTTCTATCATTGGTCTGAATTTATTTTCTGAGTAGAATTTGTGGGCATCCTCAACAGTAGCCATGATGATAGGAGTATAAAATTAGAACTAAATATTGACAATATTGACTGGAAATTGTCTTTTCCCTATAATGTTATTAAATTGTGTCAACAAAAAGAAAATGAACTCTGGTAAATCAACGTAAACAAACGTCTGGCAACTTTATTGAAAGGATTGGTGTTGGGAAAATAATCTGATAGAATTAAACACAAACCCACGTAAAAAGCCCAATTATTCAACTTGAGTCATGCAAATTAAATTAAATTGTGTTAGCTAACGACAGTAAAAGTCTGGATCCTTGTAAAAAAATATAGTACGGTCAACTATTTATGTCACAGTTACAACAACAACAACTATCACAACTCGAAACCTGTTAACCACGGTAAATAAACTTCCAAACAAAACTAAAAATTCCTGCAAGGGGTTTCCCAGAGCATAGGGAGATTCCGTGTCAAGTGCCCGGATGTAGAGCACGCGCTCAAGTGCCCGCTTTTTCTGAAACACATGTGTTCAAGAATTCAAAAGCCAGGAAAATGTACAAACGCTTAGGACTAAATTACTGTCGAAACTGACAAAAAATAGTTTCGAGATTATGTCCTGGGGGTTGAATTGATCGCGGATGTTAATTTTGCATAAATAAAATATCTCTAAACTTTTGACGGCGCTTAAAAAATGTTAAAATTAGACGGAAAAATTAATTCCAACATACCTGCAGTTCGGGAGGGTTCCACTCTGGCGAGAAACAGAAGCCTCGTTTCGGATAAGCCAATGGGTTTTCCTGATTATGGCGTGGCGTGACCTTGGGGGTCTTTCACAAATTCCCAAAATGCGTGTCCGCGAACGGGAGCAGCGAAAGTTGACCGACCACTCGCCCGATTTCCGTTTCGAATGAGAGAAATACGGCATGGTTTGTCATAAAATTTCACAGATTTATTATTTAATATTTTAATGATTTGCACACCAAGTTTTATCGATGGATGGCTCATATCAGTGGATATTTTATCTCTCAAAGTCAAACTTGCGCTGTATTTTTCCATGCGCCAGATTTTTCTATGTCAGCAAGTCACGTGACTGAAATCCCTAATATGGGTCTCGGTGACTTTTTTCAAACATTTCACCGATTCGTGCCGGGACACTTCCTATCGTGTTCTAAATGACGAGACTAAGAAAACAAACCCAAACAACCCTACCGCAAATATCTAGAAGTAGGTTTCCCAGGGGGACAAACATTGATCCTATACCCCCAGTATGGGACTATATGGGGCTATATCGTACTTTTTCAAAAATTTCACCGATTCGCTCCGGGACACTTCCTATCATGTTCTAAATGACGAGACTAAGAAAACGAGACCCCACAACCCTACCGCAAATGTATAGAAGTACGTTTCCCAGGGGACAAACATTGATCCTTTACCCCCAGTATGGGACTATATGGGGCTATATCGTACTTTTTCAAAAATTTCACCGATTCGTGCCGGGACACTTCCTATCATGTTCTAAATGACGAGACTAAGAAAACGCGACCCCACAACCTATACCGCAAATGTCGAGAAGTAGGTTTCCCAGGATGGTCCTATACCCCCCCCACCCTCATACCCCATATAGGCATTTTCACGTAATTTAAAATAAAGTCCGTGTTCCGTATTTTTTCAGGAAAATTTTTACATGCACCCACCCATGCTTGAAATACACTTCACTTTGATACCTCATACAACTCCATCGGCCCATTAGGGGCTCCCCTAGCTCCAAAACGTCTAGCAGGACCCATACAAGGTCCAGTTTTCGACACTAGGTGACCACATCCCGACGAAATAGCCAGTTTTCGACACCGGATGTGCCGCCATCTTGAACATACGTGCCGCCATCTTGGATATGGCCCATAATGCACCGGGTCAAAATACTCGCTTCTGATTGGCTGAGAGCTCTGTGACAGATTTGAAATACTCGCTTCTGATTGGACGAGAGCTCCGCATTGCGTCTGCACATGCGCAGAATGATATTCCTACCGCACACCCAACCCATCAGATGCCTCTTCACGAATGCTTCACTTTGATACCTCACTCGACCCCATTGGACCATTAGGGGCTCCCCTAGCTCCAAAACGGCTATTTTCATACACTTGGGCCACCGCGCATGCGCAGAATGCCGATAGTTCAACCCCACACCCAGCCCATCAGATGCCCCTTCATGAATGCTTCACATGGATACCTCATATGACCCCATTGGATCATTAGGGGCTCCCCTAGCTCCAAAACGTCTATTTTCATACCCTTGGGCCACCGCGCATGCGCAGAATGCCGATAGTTCAATCCCACACCCAGCCCATTAGATGCCCCTTCACCTAAGCTTCACTTTGATACCTCACTCGACCCCATCGGACCATTTTATCTAGGGACTACTTTTTCTCCGCGGAGGCTTTTTCCGCGACCGCATCACCGCCAGACATGACCGCATCACCGCGGATAAATACATCTTTATACAATTAAAATTAATTAATTAATGTATTTATTTATTCTGTGAAAACATGCAAATGTTCGAATCAAGGGAGATAACCCGAAATTTGTCAAAAATCAAAAAAGTGCAAACAGAGTTATCGATCCCGGCAAAAGGGCTCTGTGCCGTGTTTACATTGCTACTCACGGGTTAAATTTCATACGTCACAAAGTTCTTAACCGTGCTAAATCATCTAATAATTGCACGGTTATCAGTGTGTAATAGGTGTAAGTGTTATAGAATTCACAATTGCGAACAGCGATATGGCAACCACGCGACGCCATACAGCTGGAAAACAAGCACAAATCCTGATACCATACTCCTCTGCTAAGAGTCCTGAATAATAATAATATTTAGACAGACCTGGCCAGTATTAAGGAAGATTTAGGTTCCATGACCTCTGTTCCATTGAAAATTGATTACTACCATCGAACAGATTATGTTATTGGAATACAAAACACAACTTTGGTAACAAAATATTTTAGTGAGTAATGCTGAGCAGTAAATGATGATGCGTGGAAAAATTGGATCAGTAATACGAATGATATAGAAATGCGAGAAGGCGTAACCTTTTTTCGAGAGAATGTTTTTTTCAGTTGAAAACCTTGAAGCTAAGTTTCGAACAATTCAAATACAAATACCGCAAGACATCAAGTGATCTTAGGGCTTCCAACTGTTAAAATTTCCCCTGCTCCATTACTAACTATTTTGTACCGTACCGTGCTCCGTTGGAGAACTGTGGGATATTGAATAGACCGAATTTGAAGAAAAAAAATGTATTTCATATTTCTAAGCTTAAACTTACCTTCACCGACAATTTGCTTAGTGTGACTACACGGCAATATTGTAAAACCCTTGACTATAGGATTGTCTGTCAAATCAGGGTAGTGACAGACAGTGAACCTTCTTTGCTCCAGCGATTGGTGTTTTTTTGACACTCGCCATTTTGAATTAAGTGGAGCTCTCATTGGTTCACTATTTATAGGACGAAAGGGGTTCTATCGACAGCAAACATAAGACGGTTCAATTTCATAAGTTCTCCTGGTTCAGCTTTTTCCCGGTCTCTGAATGTATTAACCCTACCTGGCCTGGGGGGGGGGCGAAATGGCCCCCCTACCAAACTTTCTGCGCTATCTCCGGAACGACAAAAAATAGAGAGCTGAAACTCCGAGACTTTATAATTTATCATATTGGGGTTATTTTGAGCCTATTTGCATGACCACACGAGGAGAGGATCATGGGTAAATTCAAGATGGCGTCCATGTGGGTTCCCAGAATAGTGATGTTTTTGTCATATTTCTTCAAAATTTCAGCTGTTCTGCGATGAAAAGTGGGCAACAACTATTTTATTTCACATCACATTAATATTTACTAATTTATCTTGCTGTTTTTGCGGAGAAATTGCATAAATAAAAAATTCGGAAAATCTGACCGAAAAATCGACCAAAAAATGCCGTTTTTGAAAATGACGTCACTGTGACGTCATCATGGCGGCCATCTTGGATTTTTTTACATTTTCTGGTAGAGCTTGACCCAAGGGTATAGTGTGGCAAGTTTCAGCCCCCTAGCTCAAGGGGTAAGAAAAATGATTAGGGGTGGATGCCATTTCGACCCGCCCCCGCACCCCCCAGGCCACGACAGGTCCAAAAAGCCCAGGCCAGATAGGGTTAAAGCAAATCTAGAATTGGTATATCAACAGTACATTACACACATTCTTATCTCGAACTTTCAGCGAAGTTTCCATATCAGCGGACCTAACCAGTTATCGACTGATGTGAATTGGGTCATGTGAAGCATCCTCAACCATATGTTCGATTTTTCAGAAATATCTTATGCCACGTGTCTCAGTTGAAGCGTGTCTCAGTTTTATCCCAATGCCCATACGCAGGTCCACCGAGCTCCTCCCTACTCGGCCCACGTGAGTAGTATACAGTCCGCAAGTAGACGGCAGTTCCCCCCGGATGTAAAAATGACGTCACAATTGAGGGTGTGGCGCCATCTCTACACTATGGATGCAAGGGAGACAACTCGGGCATTGGGGGGTTATTGGGGGAGGTGGGGGGGTTATTGGGGAGGTGTGCAAAAAAAAAAAAAGTTCCGGCAAAAAAAAAAAAAATGTATTCATGCGCGGTGATGCGGTTTGGCCGTGGTTTTGGCGGTGATTCGGTCTCGGGAAAAAGCTTCCGCGGAGAAAAGTAGTCCCTAGATAAAATGGTTCGATGGGGTCGAGTGAGGTATCAAAGTGAAGGTTAGGTGAAGGAGCATCTAATGGGCTGGGTGTGGGGTTGAAATATCGTCATTCTGCGCATGCGCGGCGGCCGAAGGGTATGAAAATAGCCTTTTTGGATCTAGGGGAGCCCCTAAGGGTCCGATGGGGTCGAGTGAGGTATCAAAGTGAAGGTTAGGTGAAGGGTCATCTGATGGGCTGGGCGCGAGGTTGAACTATCGGCATTCTGCGCATGCGCGGAGGCCCAAGGGTATGGAAATAGACGTTTTGGAGCTAGGAGATTGACTACTGGACCAATGGGGTCGAGTGAGGTATCGATGTGAAGCATTCGTGAAGGGGCATCTGATGGGCTGGGTGTGGGGTTGAAATATCGGCATTCTGCGCATGGGCGGTGGCCCAAGGGTATGAAAATAGACGTTTTTGGAGCTAGGGGAGCCCCTAATGGTCCAATGGGATCGAGTGAGGTATCAAAGTGAAGCATTCGTGAAGGGGCATCTGATGGACTGGGTGTGGGGTTGACATATCGGCCTTCTGCGCACGCGCGGTGGCCCAAGGGCATGAAAATAGCCTTTTTGGAGCTAGGGGAGCCCCTAATGGTCCTCAATGGGGTCGAGGAGGCATCAAAGTGAAGCATTCGTGAAGGGGCATCTTGATGGACTGGGTGGGGTTGACATATCGGCCTTCTGCGCATGCGCGGTGGCCCAAGGGCATGAAAATAGCCTTTTGGAGCTAGGGGAGCCCCTAATGGTCCAATGGGACGAGTGAGGTGGCTCGTGCCGGGAAGCATTCATGAAGGGGCATCTAATGGACTGGGTGTGGGGTTGAATTAGGGTCATTCTGCGCATGCGCGGTGGCCCAAGGGTATGAAAATAGATGTTTTGGCATCTAGGGGAGCCCCTAATGGTCGAATGGGGTCGAGTGAGGTATCAACGTGAAGCCTAGGTGAAGGGGTATTTGATGGCTGGGTGGCTGCATGTAAAATTTTTTCCTGAAAAAAAAAAATACGGAACACGGACTTTATCGAAAAACCTGGGAAAATGCCTATATGGGGTATGAGGGGTATATAGGTCGCCGGGCTTAACGGGGCTTGTCTATCAACAGAGTTATCTTCCCCTAGTTCCAGGGTGGGTGTATGTAAAAATTTTCCTGAAAAAAAATACGGAATATGGATCTTATCCTAAATTACGGAAAATGCCTATGTGGGGTATGGGAGGTATAGGACCATCCTGGGAAACGTACTTCTATACATTTGCGGTAGGGTTGTGAGGTCTCGCTCTTACTCGTCTCGTCATTTAGAACATGATAGGAAGTGTTCCCGTGCGAATCGGTGAAATTTCTTTTGAAAAAGTACGATATAGTTCTCATATAGTCCCATACTGAGGGTATAGGACCGATGTTTGTCCCCCTGGGAAACGTACTCTCTATACATTTGCGGTAGGGTTGTGGGGTCTCGTTTCATTTCGTCATTTAGAACATGATAGGAAGTGTCCCCGTGCGAATCGGTGAAATTTTTGAAAAAAGTCACCGAACCCCATATAGTCCCATACTGAGGGTATAGGACCGATGTTTGTCCCCCTGGGAAACGTACTTCTATACATTTGCGGTAGGGTTGTGGGGTCTCGTTTTACTCGTCTCGTCATTTAGAACATGATAGGAAGTGTCCCCGTGCGAATCGGTGAAATTTTTGAAAAAGTACGATATAGCCTCATAGTCCCATACTGAGGGTATAGGACCGATGTTTGTCCCCCTGGGAAACGTACTTCTATACATTTGCGGTAGGGTTGTGAGGTCTCGTTTTACTCGTCTCGTCATTTAGAACATGATAGGAAGTGTCCCCGTGCGAATCGGTGGAATTTTTGAAAAAGTACGATATAGCCTCATATAGTCCCATACTGAGGGTATAGGACCGATGTTTGTCCCCCTGGGAAACGTACTTTTATGCATTTGCGGTAGGGTTGTGGGGTCTCGTTTTACTCGTCTCGTCATTTAGAACATGATAGGAAGTGTCCCCGTGCGAATCGGTGAAATTTTTGAAAAGAGTCACCGA
>JAVTVY010016245.1:0-63067 GCA_036873755.1 Hanleya hanleyi
GTTACAATTGTTTCAGAGAAACATGGTAGGCCGAACTTGTATTGTCTCACTGGGTAGGTACAGTTTTTTCATGATATCACTTGTAGTGCATGAGGATTTAGTTAAGTGGTCTATTTGCGTGAGCACACGATGGTGACAGGTGTACAGTACGGCAATGTGGTAAGGCAACCCGAATCACCCCTCCCCCACCAGCTGCCAGTACAAGACCGGTAATCGTACGGAGTACATGTTTCTCCAGATTTTTGGGGCAGAATTAGAATGATAAAAGAAATTAATGTTTGGCTTTAATGACGTAACACGTCAGATCACGACACCTAGAACATATAACGGCACCAGGAACATATTTGAATATGGCGGCCGTCTTGGAATCCAAAGCGGCCGTCGCGTTCATATGACCATTTTTATTCGTCTATGGTATTCTTCATCAATATTCTTACAAATTAACAAAGGAAATGTTGCAGTATTTTTTGATTGATACTTCATGTAGGAAGCTATTATCTGAGTCTTTATGCAGCTGAAAAGGCTCAGGTCTAGACATATTGTTGTCCCCAGACTTGGCTGTTGTATGCATTGTCTGGTGATTCTTACATGGAGTATGAACCTATTGTTTTATGAATTTATTTATAGCCATACCATCGCGAACCTAATGAGGTATCCACATTGATGTGGGGAAAACAGACGTTTGGCCACTATAACGCAACCACAGGACTCTACAGGAAAGCCTCCCTCGCCACCTCACATTCAGACTAGAATACGGAGGATTCTAAGACGTAGCCTTGGTGTCAGCCACGCTTTTATTGCTGCTCTTTACGTCGAAACTATGGAGTAAATCCTATCGCTGGGGATCATGTTACCTTATTAGCTTATATTATCTTTATCGCTTCCATTTCATTATTTAATTTATAAATAAAAGCGGTTATTTCATGAAAACTATTTGTCATGGGTACTCGAAATTTTGCCTGGTCAATATGAACAGGTAACAGTGTCTAACTGTGTTTTCATTACACGCCCATCACTGTGTTATTGTCGTTTACTTTTTGTTTGCTTTCAGCGTTACTGCTCCGGGTGGCAGGAGCTTTTCTTCTCCGTATGTACTTTTGTTTCTCTCCGTATATGTGGCTTTCAAACACGTTTTTCTTCGTTTTAAGCTGAACGAATTTATTGTCACAGAGCCCTAAATCGAACTATGTCTGCACCTGTGAGTAAATGCTTGAGGTACCCGGTTGAGAGACTGAATCATATACTTCCAAACAATCCATGTATTCATGTTTGATACTTCTTCTCTTGATCAGAGCTGAAATATGGAGGTTTCGCCCAACCAGGCCTTAACGGGAGGGAGGCGGGGGGGGGCATTTGCCCCCTATCAAACTTTGTACTCTATCTCCCGAACGACAATAACTTGAGGGTTACGTCTCCGTGACTTCGTAGTTTATCATATTGGGTCATTTTTAGTCTATTTGCATAATCCCGAGCAGAGGATTATGGGTATAAAAATGACAACCATGTGGGGTATAAAAAAGTGATGTTTGCGCCCCTTTTCTTCAAAATTCCTGCTTTTCTGCGAGGAAAAGTGGGCAAAGGCTATTTATAACACATTAGATTATTATTCACTAATTTATCATGCCGTTTTTGCGAAAGAAATATACAAATAAATAATTCGAAAAATCTATCCGAAAAATCATCCAAAAATGCATTTTTCAGAAAATTACGTCACTGTGACGTCATCATGGCGGCAATTTGGGATATTTTTACATTTTCTAGTAGAGCTTGACACAAGGGTATAAAGTGGTAAGTTTCAGTCTCTTAGCTGAAGGGATAACCAAAATATTTAGGGACGGGGGGCTGTCCTGCCACCGGCCTGGACAGGTCCAAATGGCCCAAGATAGAGTTAAATAGTACCGTTGATCAGATTAATAACCCCTTATAACTCATAAGCATCAGAAATACCAGGAAAATAATCACGAGCTATACATGATTTCTATAGATTTTCTTCAAATTACCGGAAGCGTTATATTAACCTGTGTACTATAAGTCTAACTCCCAATGTATTCATGTATTTTTTTTTTTCGTGGCCATACGGATCAACCATCGTGTAGTCAACCTTTGAAAGGGCATTTGTCCGCGTATTTGAGTGCACTTTGTGACGTCACTTCCGCTCACGTGACTCTTGGCCCCTTTGAAAGAAGTAATTCGGTCGAATTGACCTCGGAAATTTACATATAACCTATGTGACGTCACTGCCGCTCACGTGACTCTTGATCCCATTGAAAGGAAGGACAGCTGACCGCGTATTGAGGGTGCGTTCCACACCTAAATTACGTGTGGCTCGAAACAGGCATGGGTTCGGCTCTTCGGCCATAAATAGTTGTAACATCTTCAACAAAACCCTGTAAAAGTATATATTTTCTGAATATCAGCTATAGAAATTGAAAAGGAAAGACGCGCAATCCTCCGTTAACCTCCTTCAACTTTTCTGGAAAACTCCATAAAATGTATGAAAATGTGTCAGTTTCGACCCACCACCGAGAGAAAACGTATGAAATGATTGTCTTTTTATGCATGTAGAAGTGTTCCCCCGTCCAACGGGTCTTTTAAAAGGGCGAAAAAACAAGGGGTCGACCTACTCGTTTTTTGGGGTAAAATTTTATCGCGGTAAAAGAATCATCATTTTCGCGCCCCGAAAAAGTGCGGATTTTGACCTGCCAAATATTTTCTTTCCGGCCAGTTTAATTCTGTAGTGGCGCGTAGGCACGTACTAGCAAATGTAATATGCCCGTTTGGAGAAATGTTTACGTCCAACAGGATGGTATTATAGATATCAGTTAGTAAAAAGGGAAGAAGAATCCAGCGACCTTCCTTATTATGAAATCGCAACCGTGGAGTGTAGAGTGCACCCTGAGTGCGAATGGCGATTTGACCGCGTATATGAGTGCCCTTTGTGACGTCACTTCCGCTCACGTGACTCTTGGCCCCTTTGAAAGGAAAGACCGCTGACCGCGTATTGACCCCTTTGAAAGGAAGGACCGCTGACCGCGTATTGTGTGTGAAAGAGGACTTGACCTCGTATTGAGTGCACTTTGGTCGATCGCAATGCATCATGGGATAGAGTGCACTCAATACGAGGTCAAATCCTCTTTCTATAATACTGACAGTGTCGCCACAGCATAGTGCAACACAAGCGCATGGACAAGTAAGAATATTCAACAATGCAAACAGACTTCAAACTTCAGACTTTATTCAAGGCTAATCAAAGGAATATCCCTTGATTTTTCCACCTGGTTTGTCATTGAAGAGAGCAACGGGGAGCAAATAATAATCTTCGGTGATCGCTCATGGACTGGAGTCGAGAGCAAGAACTTCGTCAGCTGCCTGGGTTTGGATTTTTCTGCGCCTCGTCCGTACACTCGGCAACATAAAGATTTCCCGTAGCTGGTTGGGAGAACGACTAAACAGTGTCTTTTACGTAGCATGCAAGAAAGCATCTGCAGTTGCTCCTGCTTTAATGCGGGCACGTCAAATTCATGGCACACTATAATTTTCGATCTCGCCTTGAACTTCGCCGCCACTGATTTTTGGCACCTCTTCGCCTGTTGAGGCTGGACTGTGATTGGTCGCCAGTCTGACATGCGCGAGAGATTTAAGATAGGGACTGTCCCAGATCTTAATTAGCGACATGTCAGATAGAGGAGCGGTTATTAAGTCTGAGTTTTAATCAGATTGAAGGGCCCTATAATTTATGTGGTCGAAGGCGACCAAACCATTTTGATAATTTTGACCAGGAATTTTATGGTCAAGTCCATTTCGACCATATTTTGTTTGGTCGCTATTCTTTGTTGTTGCCCAAGCTCGACCAAGAATTTCTTAGTCGCAGGCGAATTGTCTATCTGTTTTGGATGGGATTCAAGAGTATGGGGCCTTGCTGTCATCAATGAATACTGTTGATCGCTTTCCTCTCTGTATTTCTCTTGTCGATAATTTTAGAATAAGCGCTAACTATCGCGCAAAAAGGGTTTTACGATTATTAGTCACGAAGATGCGTTGTTGACATCGAATGATGAATATCGAATCTGACACGTATACTTTCTCTATGCCTGTTTGAAAATATACTTTCTCTTTCCAGGTAATGGCCCAACGTGTTATCAGTGTGATGCAGCCTTCAGCCCTGAGTCCTGTTCGCAAACACACACTTGTTCCAGTGATCAGGTATGCTATATATGGTCAAACGTGTTATCCGTGTGTCAGACACACTGCAGTTGTTCCAGTGACCAGGTATGCTATATATGGTCAACTGTGTTATCAGTGTGATTCAACCTTCAGCCCGGAGTCCTGTTCATGTAGCCCGTACGATCCGGCTCTACATATACATTAACCCAGGGTCTATGGATTTTGTAGTCTACGCACGCTAGTTCGTCCTCCGTGAGGCCTTACACATGCGCAGAACTGAAAAACACGAAGAAGAGCAGTGGAGTCAATTCACGTTTACTTCGTTCACAAATCGAGCGCCAACAACATTACATCAATTCAATCAGAAATAACAATATCAACAATTAATCTCATACATGGGCTTGTCTAAATCTTACAGGTGATATGGGCTTGGTTCATGAGCAAGTTACGCAACAGAAACATCTGCAATCTGACACACTATCTGATTATTTGCGGGTGAAAGACCAGGACTTTCCCCTTTCTATACTACTAATGGTCCCATGATCATCGGATCATAAAGGAAAGGAAAAATATCAAATAAAAGTGAAAATAGATCTGGAATCAATTATAATAATGATGTGGGATCAATTTATGTGAGTAATATGATTCTACACCTTAATCTGATTTTAATCCGAAAATCTCATACAATCTGATTATAATCAGATTCGCTAATCAGATTCTCCACAGACATTGCATAACACTTGAGAACAATCAGTGATACTTCCTAACTCCAAAATCGGACGATCTGATTACAATCTGATTCGATATATTGACGTCTACTTTAATCTCTAGTGGCATATTCAATAATTAGGAGGTAATAATAATCAATTAAGGACTCCAGCATATCATTTGAATACAATCCGATTACAATCAGATTCGCGATCAGGGCATTTATATAATCTTCCGAAACATATTTAATGAATAAACATTCATTAATCGTCATCAGGACTCAAATCAGATTCACCTCTCATAAACATAATCACTCACCAAACATTCTGACATGTCTATAAGGCTGAGCCAGGGTATTACCCATAATACCAGGAATCTCTTTCTAATATGATGGCAATAAACTTCTGAACTATTCTAATAATAATTTGATTCAATATAATTACATAAAATAGATCACCAGGGGATAACAAAATAAATGATCTTGATGATGCCAATATTGTCCTGTCCATCAAAACCCACAAGGATTCATCAATAAATGAATACTAACAACTCATAATGTAATTCAATAAATCTCGCAATTAATTCAGCATTCCTTCATTAATTAATTCAATTACTGCAATCATTCCCAACATAGCCACAACTATAACTCCAACGTACATGAATAATAACTTCACAGGGAAACGGATGACTAGGTTGGTTATTGAGAAGTCCCAGTCTCCCTTAATAATATATACCTGAGCTAACACCCAGTTTCCGATACTAGTACATATTTACGTCAAACAAATTTATCCAACGTATCAATCGTGTTACTAGCATTACTTATACATCGGTAACTACAAAGATCTAGATGTACATATCTCTTCACTATTATCGGAGCACTAATCTCACAATGTAAAGCCCCTTTACCGACATAGCAACGTATATGCAACGTTTACCCGCGCAAATTGGAAACGTATGTAGGTCAACCCCACTAATGACAGATTTCTACTATTTTCACATAGAAAATCGCCTTTTCCGGCACTGACACTTAGCCAAATTATGCTAAACTAGTTCATAATAATTCTTACATGAATGTACAATCAAATACGAAGGTAGTTCCTACCTGAAAAACACGAAGAAGAGCAGTGGAGTCAATTCACGTTTACTTCGTTCACAAATCGAGCGCCAACAACGGCACTTCCGCCCCTCCGAGACCAAAGAGCGTCGCACAGTTGTCTGGTCTCTGTCATAACGCATACAACAAACTGGGCAAAATGTGACATGGTGAGCGACTACACTACACTCTTCCCCGCTTAAACAAATGTTTTCCATAACATTTAACCATCACTTCCATCTGGAAGTTTACAACAATACAGGCGCTGCAGCACCCCTCATCGTACTACAAACTACTGTTACACAAAATCTACTTAGACTGGTTACAGCTCGAAACAACCTAGTAACGTGTCATGTAAAAGTACCTCCCTAGGGTATCACCAGGTGGCCAAGTCTAGTAATAACTCCGGAGGACGACATTTACCCTGTATACATCAGGTTATGTTACTAACAGTCCTTAGACTCAATGTATCCTAGCTTCATCATCAGATGTAGATTACCACCACTACACAATCGGAGTGATTTTGACTATTCCACACATAAACATCAGTCATCGGATACAGTTTCTATTGGTGCTCTACACCTAGGTCTCTGCAGGCGACACTTTTGTTAAGTTCTCTATGTAGTGCGGTTCACAAACACTGGACACACCTGTGTGCACACTCTCTTGTAGCTGTCCAGAGCATTTCCGTACTGTCGGTCGTCCAAGAGTATCATAAGTGAACTGTGGAGGCGGCCGCCTACTCCGCCGTGTCGGATGTCCGCTTGAGACACCCTGACCTCCTCGTCTCTTTCAGAGTCTTGCTCATCCTCCACGTTATTCGCATCGTCGTCACTAAGAGTTGCCCGGTCATCCTCTGATTCTGACGCACTACTGTCATGCTGCTCAGCTTCATGAAGATCGGGGGTTTCCGGTTCATCGCGGATCACATGCCACCCAACATCAGAGTCATCCGAATCATCGGGATCTGGCAGTACAGGCGGCTCTTTGGGGCATCTTCTGGTAGTACTGCCTTTAGTTTCAACGATTGATATCTCCAAGGGAAGGTAGTTGCATGGTAGGAGCATGTTCCTGTGTAGCACTCTAATGCGACCCTTGCCAGTCTCTGGTTTCACTTGATATACCGGGTTTTGTCCGAATTGCTTCACAACGATGTGAATTTGCTGTTCCCAGTGGGACCGCAGTTTCCCAGGACCACCGCGTTCTCCCAAGTTTCTAACTAGAACTCGGTCTCCCGGGATCAGTGAGGTACAGCGAATCTTCCGGTCATATAATTTCTTTCGCTGGCCACTCTTACGATCAGCTTGTTGTCGTGCACATTCATATGCTTGCTGCACCTGGTTACGCCAATTATTAGCGTACTCAGTCCGACTCGTGGTTTCGTGATCTTCCATTCCGCCCAATCCGAAAAGCAGATCCACCGGTAACCGTGGATGACGTCCAAATAATAGGAAGAAAGGTGAGAACCCCGTACTCTCATTCACAGTACTGTTGTACGCGTGCACAACTTTGTTCACGTGGTCACTCCAGTGGGATTTGTCATTCTCTGACAATGTCCTCAACATGCTCAGTAGGGTCCGGTTGAATCGTTCAACTTGTCCATTCCCTTGCGGGTGGTATGGGGTGGTTCGATTGGGTGTAATATTACTGTACTTCTGTAAGTCGCGGAACAACGTATTCTCGAATTCCCGACCCTGGTCGTGGTGCAAACGACTTGGGAATCCGAACCGGAGAATAAAGTCCTCGAATATCTTCTTTGCTGCTGTTTTGGCACTTTTGTTGCGAGTAGGGTATGCTTGAGAATAACGGGTGAAATCATCAACGATGACTAACATGTATTCAAATCCACCACGACACCTTTCCAGATGTAGGTAGTCAATGGATACGAGCTGAAACGGAGCGGTCGTGCTGATGGGTTGGAGAGCAGCTCTCTCTGGTCGAGGTGGACGTCGATCTTTCAAACAACTGCATACTTGTGAGACATAATGGTGAATGTCCTTCTGCATCCTGGGCCAGAAGAAACGCGATCTTACTAGCTCTAACACTCGGTCAAGTCCTAGGTGTCCCATCTCATTATGTAATTTCCGTAGCACTTCGTCTCGGTAAGATTTCGGAAGTAACATCTGAGATCTGAACTCACCACCAGGGAGTTTAGTCAGCCTCCGGAATACACCACGATCGTCTAGTGACAGATGTTTCCACTCCTTGAGCCATAGTCTGGCTATGCGTGAGAGACTACCTCGTTCCGCCCTACTGGGATACTTTCCCTTCAGTTTATACGACAGCACGTCACCAAGGTCAGGATCATTCTCTTGTCGGGACCGAATCTCACTAGCAGGAATCGGTTTCAATGGCAGACCTTCTGTTGCGATACAGGTTGATTCCTCTTCCAGGCCAGCAGGATCGTCCGTCAAGGCAGATACCCAAGCTGCAACATTCTGGACACTCACGGACTGTGTCACTGCACCAAGTACATCCAGTGAAACCTCCTCAGGGTATGTTTGTTTCAGCTCTTATACAGGAAGAGGCATCCGAGAGAGCCCGTCCGCATCAGCATTTTTCTTTCCGGGTCTGTAACATATCTTGAACCGATAGTCAGCCAATTCTGCGACCCATCTCTGGCGTGTGCAATCCAGGCGTGCAGAGGTCAAAATATAGGTCAGCGGATTGTTATTCGTTAGGACAGTGAAATGTGGACAATAATACAGGTAGTCACGGAAACGCTCAGTCAATGTCCACATCAACGCCTAAAACTCCAATTTTCCTGAGTGCAAATGGTACTTTTGTTCAGCGGGAGTTAGAGTCCTTGACCCGTAACCAATGACGCGCAGAATTCCGTCTTCTCCTGGTTGATAAAGTATTGCCTCAAGGCCATCTTGAGACGCATCGGTGTGAACAACAAATGGCTTTTCGCAGTTCGGGTAGCCCATCACTTGTTCCTGACACAATTGATCGACGAGGTCGCAGAGGCACGTCTGGTGCTCCTCTGTCCAGAATACAGTCTGACTCGATGATGCCTGTCCCGTATTACGTCCTTTCCGTTTTCCCTTTGGACGGAGGGTATTGGACTTCTGTGCCACACACTTCAACAGGGCATACAAGGGCTTTCTGGGAGAAATTGGAAATATAACGGCGGTAATAGCCCAAAAATCCCATCAGACGCCTCACATCTCCGACGTTCGTTGGAGTACGCTGAGTGAGAGCTCGGACAGCATCCAGTTCCTTAGGGTCCATCTGATATCCATCTTTAGACACAATATGTCCCAAATATCGCACCTGTCGCCTGAATATCTCACATTTGGCTCGTTTTAGCTTGGCTCCTGCATCTCTTAGTCTTCTCAGCACGGTTCGAAGGTGGTTGATGTGTTCTTCAAACGAATGACTATACACGATAACATCGTCCAAGTAGGGAAGGCAGAGTTCATCTCGAATGCCCTCTAACACATTGTCCATACAGCGTTGGAAGGCTCCCGGTGCTCCTGCTAAACCGAAAGGGACACGTTTCCAGTGATACAGCCCCCAAGGTGTCACGAATGCTGTATAATTCTGACAGTTTTCCTTGACGTACCCATGGTGATAGGCTTTACCTTGGTCCAACACAGAGAACCATGAGTTACCTCCTAAACTGTCTAGCGCATCTTGAACTCTGGGTATAGGTTGCCTATCCTGGTGAAATTTCTGGTTCAGCAATATATAGTCAATACATAGTCGCAAGCTTCCGTCCTTCTTACGAACTGCTACCATGGGCGACGAGTAGACCGACGATGATTTCACAATCCACCCCTGTCTGAACAAGTCCAGCAAGTACTCTTTGACCTCACCATACAGCGACCGCGGAATCGACAGATAGTGTTTCTGAACAGGTACCTCATCGCGCAATCGGATATCTAGCTGTAAGGATGGTATGTTTCCAATTTCACCATCTTTGGAGAATGCATCACTCTCTTCCCTTAACAAGGTACGAACAGTCTCTTTCTGGGTTTCAGTGAGTGGCGATTCACTGAGGTCCACTGCTGGGTCCAATGAATCCCTATTTGGCTCTTTTGATGATTCTGGAGATGACGGTTGACTCACACTCTGAGGCTGGCTAACTGATAACTCTGGTGACCCCACTTGTAATGAACCGCCTGTAATGAACCTAAACAGATTCTACCTGGCATTTTGACAGAGTGCTGAGTGGTATTTGCAATACTAACTTTAACTGTTGAGCGATTATCATTACTCAGTCTAACTAAGGATTGGGACAACTCAAGACCGTCAGGCCAAGGGGCCTCTACACTTGGTTCAAATAGAGCAGTTCGTGTGTTCCCTACTGGTCATGTTCGTACAGAACATCTAACCGACCTAGATTCTCCGGCTGGTATTTGTACACTCTCTTTACCACACAGTACTTCACCGATCACATCTGACTTATCCTCTCGGATAAAACTAACAAGGGCGGTAGCTCCCTTCCTGTCTATTTTAGGCAGAGAACTCTCTACAGCACTCACTTTGGCAGATTCATGGACAACAGATTCATTCAGGTATCTTTCAATTACATTGTATCCTACTATCACAGTGTCTACCTCAGTCAGTGACGTTATCAGGAAGGGTACAGGTACTTTATTTTTGTTTCCCTCAAGTAACCCAAACTCTACTTCTATCCAGCCAGTGAAAGGTATTGCTGACCCATTCGCTGCTCGAAGGTTCAATGACTGTTCGGGACCCAACAACTCTTCGATCGGTCGGACAACGTTCTTACCTAAATGTTCATCAACTCATTTCTCTGGCACAATACACACTTGTGACCCAGTGTCCCACATAACTTCAGTCTCAATGTCATTCAAAGTACATCTCATGTTACACTGATTACCTACTAGCTTAATCAACCTACTCTGTTGCTGAGCTGAGGAGACATATGTGGTGCCCTTCAGTTCATTTAGTGTCCAATTGTTTTCCTGTGGCCGTTCTAGTTCTTGTATGGCCTGACAGATAGTTTTGTGAGTGGACCAGTGTGACACTTGACACTTCTTAGAACAGTACTTACTTGTCACACATCCAGTACAAGTGAACAATACCTTAACATTCTTGCCACAGTTCACACAGCAGGACGATTTGTCACTTGAGGTCATATCACGTCCTGTTGTTATGACCTCTCCTAGTTTCCCGAATGATCGGTTCTCCCATCATCAGATCTCCAACTGCCAGGTCTTTGATTATTTGGGTCACAGTCCACAAGATAATGGTCACTAGAGCCACACCGGAAACAGTGATGACATCGTTCACCCGTCCGCTGGCATGTTCTACATCCATAGCGACGTTGTGGATAGCGCCCTTGGGAGGATTGACGGACATCTGAAGCGCTTTGAGAGGACTGACTGACATTTGAAGTCACAGCTGCCCGTGTGACATTCTCTTTAATAGCTTGGATCTCTGCTTTCAGTTCTTGTAGCATCTTGTCAGTCTTATCCTCCTTTGCGTCTGCATCCACAACTTGTACTTGTCCACATCTTGGCTCGGGCTGGTATTTCTTCTTCCTCTCCGCGTCTGCGAGAATGGAAATCGTGAGCTGGCGAAGAACTTCCTCATCGGTGGGGTCTCCCTCTAGCAGGGCCTTCAGATCCTGAGACAGTGCAGTTTCGCGAAGGCCAGTATATATTGCTCTAAACGCCATGCGTTTCAACAGTACTGGGTCGTACGATAACCCAGACCCCTCTTTTTGCGATGCGAATGTAACTTTTTGACGCAAGTCCAGGACACGTAGTACAAAGTCTTGCGGGCCCTCATTTCCCCTCTGGCTTGCATTGCTCAGTTGCTGATATAGTTCTGTAGCCGATTGTTCTTGATAATACGAGCGCAACAACTGTCTTAACAAAGCCAGACTCAAATCTGCTTTGCCTTCTAAGTAGCTTCTCAACTGCTGGTTTGGCTGGACGGCACGAATCACAGCCTCGACAATTTCACGCTCAATAAATCCTCGAGCTACAGCGGAGTCGATTTGACGACTGAGACTCAAAAAAGTTATTCCGGCAGAACCGCCTACTTGTCCACTGATTTTGAAATCTTGACGGAAAACTTCACGTTTCGGGGTAGCAGACGACGTTTCATGTTTCTGTCTCACCGCAAACAATAATGTAGTCAGTGGTTGTAGCAGTTCAGGATTCCCCGCATTTAAATTCACTTGAGCTTCAATCGCTTTCAAATATATCATCTTGTTCTTTTCTACTGATTTCACTGTTATCTTCAGCTCTTCAACCAATTCTTGAAGCTGTTTCTCCTCAAGACTGTAGAGCATTGACTTGATCTCGACCGCCATCTTCTCCATGTTTTTATCCATCCTGGCAAGCTCGCCAAATATGTAGCCCGTACGATCCGGCTCTACATATACATCAACCCAGGGTCTATGGATTTTGTAGTCTACGCACGCTAGTTCGTCCTCCGCGAGGCCTTACACATGCGCAGAACTGAAAAACACGAAGAAGAGCAGTGGAGTCAATTCACGTTTACTTCGTTCACAACTCGAGCGCCAACAACATTACATTAATTCAATCAGAAATAACAATAACAACAATTAATCTCATACATGGGCTTGTCTAAATCTTACAGGTGATATGGGCTTGGTTCATGAGCAAGTTACGCAACAGAAACATCTGCAATCTGACACACTATCTGATTATTGCGGGTGAAAGACCAGGACTTCCCCCTTTCTATACTACTAATGGTCCCATGATCATCGGATCATAAAGGAAAGGAAAAATATCAAATAAAGTGAAAATAGATCTGGAATCAATTATAATAATGATGTGGGATCAATTTATGTGAGTATTATGATTCTACACCTTAATCTGATTCTAATCCGAAAATCTCATACAATCTGATTATAATCAGATTCGCTAATCAGATTCTCCACAGACATTGCATAACACTTGAGAACAATCAGTGATACTTCCTAACTCCAAAATCGGACGATCTGATTACAATCTGATTCGATATATTGACGTCTACATTAATCTCTAGTGGCATATTCAATAATTAGGAGGTAATAATAATCAATTAAGGACTCCAGCATATCATTTGAATACAATCCGATTACAATCAGATTCGCGATCAGGGCATTTATATAATCTTCCGAAACATATTTAATGAATAAACATTCATTAATCGTCATCAGGACTCAAATCAGATTCACCTCTCATAAACATAATCACTCACCAAACATTCTGACATGTCTATAAGGCTGAGCCAGGGTATTACCCATAATACCAGGAATCTCTTTCTAATATGATGGCAATAAACTTCTGAACTATTCTAATAATAATTTGATTCAATATAATTACATAAAATAGATCACCAGGGGATAACAAAATAAATGATCTTGATGATGCCAATATTGTCCTGTCCATCAAAACCCACAAGGATTCATCAATAAATGAATACTAACAACTCATAATGTAATTCAATAAATCTCGCAATTAATTCAGCATTCCTTCATTAATTAATTCAATTACTGCAATCATTCCCAACATAGCCACAACTATAACTCCAACGTACATGAATAATAACTTCACAGGGAAACGGATGACTAGGTTGGTTATTGAGAAGTCCCACTCTCCCTTAATAATATATACCTGAGCTAACACCCAGTTTCCGATACTAGTACATATTTACGTCAAACAAATTTATCCAACGTATCAATCGTGTTACTAGCATTACTTATACATCGGTAACTACAAAGATCTAGATGTATATATCTCTTCACTATTATCGGAGCACTAATCTCACAATGTAAAGCCCCTTTACCGACATAGCAACGTATATGCAACGTTTACCCGCGCAAATTGGAAACGTATGTAGGTCAACCCCACTAATGACAGATTTCTACTATTTTCACATAGAAAATCGCCTTTTCCGGCACTGACACTTAGCCAAATTATGCTAAACTAGTTCATGATAATTCTTACATGAATGTACAATCAAATACGAAGGTAGTTCCTACCTGAAAAACACGAAGAAGAGCAGTGGAGTCAATTCACGTTTACTTCGTTCACAAATCGAGCGCCAACAACGGCACTTCCGCCCCTCCGAGACCAAAGAGCGTCGCACAGTTGTCTGGTCTCTGTCATAATGCATACAACAAACTGGGCAAAATGTGACATGGTGAGCGACTACACTACACTCTTCCCCGCTTAAACAAATGTTTTCCATAACATTTAACCATCACTTCCATCTGGAAGTTTACAACAATACAGGCGCTGCAGCACCCCTCATCGTACTACAAACTACTGTTACACAAAATCTACTTAGACTGGTTACAGCTCGAAACAACCTAGTAACGTGCCATGTAAAAGTACCTCCCTAGGGTATCACCAGGTGGCCAAGTCTAGTAATAACTCCGGAGGACGACATTTACCCTGTATACATCAGGTTCTGTTACTAACAGTCCTTAGACTCAATGTATCCTAGCTTCATCACCAGATGTAGATTACCACCACTACACAATCAGAGTGATTTTGACTATTCCACACATAAACATCAGTCATCGGATACAGTTTCTATTGGTGCTCTACACCTAGGTCTCTGCAGGCGACACTTTTGTTAAGTTCTCTATGTAGTGTGGTTCACAAACACTGGACACACCTGTGTGTACACTCTCTTGTAGCTGTCCAGAGCATTTCCGTACTGTCGGTCGTCCAAGAGTATCATAAGTGAACTGTCGAGGCGGCCGCCTACTCCGCCGTGTCGGATGTCCGCTTGAGACACCCTGACCTGTGTCGGTAACCTCCTCGTCTCTTTCAGAGTCTTGCTCATCCTCCGCGTTATTCGCATCGTCGTCACTAAGAGTTGCCCGGTCATCCTCTGATTCTGACGCACTACTGTCATGCTGCTCAGCTTCATGAAGATCGGAGGTTTCCGGTTCATCGCGGATCACATGCCACCCAACATCAGAGTCATCTGAATCATCGGGATCTGGCAGTACAGACGGCTCTTTGGGGCATCTTCTGGTAGTACTGCCTTTAGTTTCAACGATTGATATCTCCAAGGGAAGGTAGTTGCATGGTAGGAGCATGTTCCTGTGTAGCACTCTAATGCGACCCTTGCCAGTCTCTGGTTTCACTTGATATACCGGGTTTTGTCCGAATTGCTTCACAACGATGTGAATTTGCTGTTCCCAGTGGGACCGCAGTTTCCCAGGACCACCGCGTTCCCCCAAGTTTCTAACTAGAACTCGGTCTCCCGGGATCAGTGAGGTACAGCGAATCTTCCGGTCATATAATTTCTTTCGCTGGCCACTCTTACGATCAGCTTGTTGTCGTGCACATTCATATGCTTGCTGCATCTGGTTACGCCAATTATTAGCGTACTCAGTCCGACTCGTGGTTTCGTGATCTTCCATTCCGCCCAATCCGAAAAGCAGATCCACCGGTAACCGTGGATGACGTCCAAATAATAGGAAGAAAGGTGAGAACCCCGTACTCTCATTCACAGTACTGTTGTACGCGTGCACAACTTTGTTCACGTGGTCACTCCAGTGGGATTTGTCATTCTCTGACAATGTCCTCAACATGCTCAGTAGGGTCCGGTTGAATCGTTCAACTTGTCCATTCCCTTGCGGGTGGTATGGGGTGGTTCGATTGGGTGTAATATTACTGTACTTCTGTAAGTCGCGGAACAACGTATTCTCGAATTCCCGACCCTGGTCGTGGTGCAAACGACTTGGGAATCCGAACCGGAGAATAAAGTCCTCGAATATCTTCTTTGCTGCTGTTTTGGCACTTTTGTTGCGAGTAGGGTATGCTTGAGAATAACGGGTGAAATCATCAACGATGACTAACATGTATTCAAATCCACCACGACACCTTTCCAGATGTAGGTAGTCAATGGATACGAGCTGAAACGGAGCGGTCGTGCTGATGGGTTGGAGAGCAGCTCTCTCTGGTCGAGGTGGACGTCGATCTTTCAAACAACTGCATACCTGTGAGACATAATGGTGAATGTCCTTCTGCATCCTGGGCCAGAAGAAACGCGATCTTACTAGCTCTAACACTCGGTCAAGTCCTAGGTGTCCCATCTCATTATGTAATTTCCGTAGCACTTCGTCTCGGTAAGATTTCGGAAGTAACATCTGGGATCTGAACTCACCACCAGGGACACGGAATACACCACGATCGTCTAGTGACAGATGTTTCCATTCCTTGAGCCATAGTCTGGGTATGCGTGAGAGACTACCTCGTTCCGCCCTACTGGGATACTTTCCCTTCAGTTTATACGACAGCACGTCACCAAGGTCAGGATCATTCTCTTGTCGGGACCGAATCTCACTAGCAGGAATCGGTTTCAATGGCAGACCTTCTGTTGCGATACAGGTTGATTCCTCTTCCAGGCCAGCAGGATCGTCCGTCAGGGCAGATACCCAAGCTGCAACATTCTGGACACTCACGGACTGTGTCACTGCACCAAGTACATCCAGTGAAACTTCCTCAGGGTATGTTTGTGTTTGTTTCAGCTCTTCTACACGCAGAGGCATCCGAGAGAGCCCGTCCGCATCAGCATTTTTCTTTCCTGGTCTGTAACATATCTTGAACCGATAGTCAGCCAATTCTGCGACCCATCTCTGGCGTGTGCAATCCAGGCGTGCAGAGGTCAAAACATAGGTCAGCGGATTGTTATTCGTTAGGACGGTGAAATGTGGACAATAATACAGGTAGTCACGGAAACGCTCAGTCAATGCCCACTTCAACGCCAAAAATTCCAATTTTCCTGAGTGCAAATGGTACTTTTGTTCAGCGGGAGTTAGAGTCCTTGACCCGTAACCAATGACGCGCAGAATTCCGTCTTCTCCTGGTTGATAAAGTATTGCCCAAGGCCATCTTGACACGCATCGGTGTGAACAACAAATGGCTTTTCGCAGTTTGGGTAGCCCATCACTTGTTCCTGACACAATTGATCGACGAGGTCGCAGAGGCACGTCTGGTGCTCCTCTGTCCAGAATACAGTCTGACTCGATGATGCCTGTCCCGTATTACGTCCTTTCCGTTTTCCCTTTGGACGGAGGGTATTGGACTTCTGTGCCACACACTTCAACAGAGCATACAAGGGCTTTCTGGGAGAAATTGGAAATATAACGGCGGTAATAGCCCAAAAATCCCATCAGACGCCTCACATTTCCGACGTTCGTTGGAGTACGCTGAGTGAGAGCTCGGACAGCATCCAGTTCCTTAGGGTCCATCTGATATCCATCTTTAGACACAATATGTCCCAAATATCGCACCTGTCGCCTGAATATCTCACATTTGGCTCGTTTTAGCTTGGCTCCTGCATCTCTTAGTCTTCTCAGCACGGTTCGAAGGTGGTTGATGTGTTCTTCAAACGAATGACTATACACGATAACATCGTCCAAGTAGGGAAGGCAGAGTTCATCTCGAATGCCCTCTAACACTTTGTCCATACAGCGTTGGAACGCTCCCGGTGCTCCTGCTAAACCGAAAGGGACACGTTTCCAGTGATACAGCTCCCAAGGTGTCACGAATGCTGTATAATTCTGACAGTTTTCCTTGACGTACCCTTGTTGATAGGCTTTACCTTGGTCCAACACAGAGAACCATGAGTTACCTCCCAAACTGTCTAGCGCATCTTGAACTCTGGGTATAGGTTGCCTATCCTGGTGAAATTTCTGGTTCAGCAATATATAGTCAATACATAGTCGCAAGCTTCCGTCTTTCTTACGAACTGCTACCATGGGCGACGAGTAGGCCGACGATGATTTCACAATCCACCCCAGCAAGTACTCTTTGACCTCACCATACAGCGACCGCGGAATCGACAGATAGTGTTTCTGAACAGGTACCTCATCGCGCAATCGGATATCTAGCTGTAAGGATGGTATGTCTCCAATTTCACCATCTTTGGAGAATGCATCACTCTCTTCCCTTAACAAGGTACGAACAGTCTCTTTCTGGGTTTCAGTGAGTGGCGATTCACTGAGGTCCACTGCTGGGTCCAATGAATCCCTATTTGGCTCTTTTGATGATTCTGGAGATGACGGTTGACTCACACTCTGAGGCTGGCTAACTGATAACTCTGGTGACCCCACTTGGCAATCTCCATGGGTAGAGGTGTCACGGACTGGACAGCCTGTAATGAACCTAAACAGATTCTACCTGGCATTTTGACAGAGTGCTGAGTGGTATTTGCAATACTAACATCTAACTGTTGAGCGATTACCATTACTCAGTCTAACTAAGGATTGGGACAACTCAAGACCGTCAGGCCAAGGGGCCTCTACACTTGGTTCAAATAGAGCAGTTCGTGTGTTCCCTACTGGTCATGTTCGTACAGAACATCTAACCGACCTAGATTCTCCGGCTGGTATTTGTACACTCTCTTTACCACACAGTACTTCACCGATCACCTCTGACTTATCCTCTCGGATAAAACTAACAAGGGCGGTAGCTCCCTTCCTGTCTATTTTAGGCAGAGAACTCTCTACAGCACTCACTTTGGCAGATTCATGGACAACAGATTCATTCAGGTATCTTTCAATTACATTGTATCCTACTATCACAGTGTCTACCTCAGTCAGTGACGTTATCAGGAAGGGTACAGGTACTTTATTTTTGTTTCCCTCAAGTAACCCAAACTCTACTTCTATCCAGCCAGTGAAAGGTATTGCTGACCCATTCGCTGCTCGAAGGTTCAATGACTGTTCGGGACCCAACAACTCTTCGATCGGTCGGACAACGTTCTTACCTAAATGTTCATCAACTCATTTCTCTGGCACAATACACACTTGTGACCCAGTGTCCCACAGAACTTCAGTCTCAATGTCATTCAAAGTACATCTCATGTTACACTGATTACCTAATAGCTTAATCAATCTACTCTGTTGCTGAGCTGAGGAGACATATGTGGTGCCCTTCAGTTCATTTAGTGTCCAATTGTTTTCCTGTGGCCGTTCTAGTTCTTGCATGGCCTGACAGATAGTTTTGTGAGTGGACCAGTGTGACACTTGACACTTCTTAGAACAGTACTTACTTGTCACACATCCAGTACAAGTGAACAATACCTTAACATTCTTGCCACAGTTCACACAGCAGGACGATTTGTCACTTGAGGTCATATCACGTCCTGTTGTTATGACCTCTTCTAGTTTCCCGAATGATCGGTTCTCCCATCATCAGATCTCCAACTGCCAGGTCTTTGATTATTTGGATCACAGTCCACAAGATAATGGTCACTGGGGCCACACCGGAAACAGTGATGACATCGTTCACCCGTCCGCTGGCATGTTCTACATTCATAGCGACGTTGTGGATAGCGCCCTTGGGAGGATTGACGGACATCTGAAGCGCCTTGAGAGGACTGACTGACATTTGAAGTCACAGGTGCCTGTGTGACAGTCTCTTTAATAGCTTGGATCTCTGCTTTCAGTTCTTGTAGCATCTTGTCAGTCTTATCCTCCTTTGCGTCTGCATCCACAACTTGTACTCGTCCACGTCTTGGCTCGGGCTGGTATTTCTTCTTCCTCTCCGCGTCTGCGAGAATGGAAATCGTGAGCTGGCGAAGAGCTTCCTCATCGGTGGGGTCTCCCTCTAGCAGGGCCTTCAGATCCTGAGACAGTGCAGTTTCGCGAAGGCCAGTATATATTGCGCTAAACGCCATGCGTTTCAACAGTACTGGGTCGTACGATAACCCAGACCCCTCTTCTTGCGATGCGAATGTAACTTTTTGACGCAAGTCCAGGACACGTAGTACAAAGTCTTGCGGGCCCTCATTTCCCCTCTGGCTTGCATTGCTCAGTTGCTGATATAGTTCTGTAGCCGATTGTTCTTGATAATACGAACGCAACAACTGTCTTAACAAAGCCAGACTCAAATCTGCTTTGCCTTCTATGTAGCTTCTCAACTGCTGGATTGGCTGGACGGCACGAATCACAGCCTCGACAATTTCACGCTCACTAAATCCTCGAGCTACAGCGGAGTCGATTTGACGACTGAGACTCACAAAAGTTATTCCGGCAGAACCGCCTACTTGTCCACTGATTTTGAAATCTTGACGGAAAACTTCACGTTTCGGGGTAACAGACGACGTTTCATGTTTCTGTCTCACCGCAAACAATAATGTAGTCAGTGGTTGTAGCAGTTCAGGATTCCCCGCATTTAAATTCACTTGAGCTTCAATCGCTTTCAAATATATCATCTTGTTCTTTTCTACTGATTTCACTGTTATCTTCAGCTCTTCAACCAATTCTTGAAGCTGTTTCTCCTCAAGACTGTAGAGCATTGACTTGATCTCGACCTCCATCTTCTCCATGTTTTTATCCATCCTGGCAAGCTCGCCAAATATGTAGCCCGTACGATCCGGCTCTACATATACATTAACCAAGGGTCTATGGATTTTGTAGTCTACGCACACTAGTTCGTCCTCCGTGAGGCCTTACACATGCGCAGAACTGAAAAACACGAAGAAGAGCAGTGGAGTCAATTCACATTTACTTCGTTCACAAATCGAGCGCCAACACTTTACATCCATTCAATCAGAAATAACAATATCAACAATTAATCTCATACATGGGCTTGTCTAAATCTTACAGGTGATATGGGCTTGGTTCATGAGCAAGTTACGCAACAGAAACATCTGCAATCTGACACACTATCTGATTATTGCGGGTGAAAGACCAGGACTTCCCCCTTTCTCTACTACTAATGGTCCCATGATCATCGGATCATAAAGGAAAGGAAAAATATCAAATAAAAGTGAAAATAGATCTGGAATCAATTATAATAATGATGTGGGATCAATTTATGTGAGTATTATGATTCTACACCTTAATCTGATTCTAATCCGAAAATCTCATACAAGCTGATTATAATCAGATTCGCTAATCAGATTCTCCACAGACATTGCATAACACTTGAGAACAATCAGTGATACTTCCTAACTCCAAAATCGGACGATCTGATTACAATCTGATTCGATATATTGACGTCTACATTAATCTCTAGTGGCATATTCAATAATTAGGAGGTAATAATAATCAATTAAGGACTCCAGCATATCATTTGAATACAATCCGATTATAATCAGATTCGCGATCAGGGCATTTATATAATCTTCCGAAACATATTTAATGAATAAACATTC
Organism: Hanleya hanleyi; assembly: GCA_036873755.1. Taxonomy (NCBI): domain Eukaryota; kingdom Metazoa; phylum Mollusca; class Polyplacophora; order Lepidopleurida; family Hanleyidae; genus Hanleya; species Hanleya hanleyi. The sequence goes on from JAVTVY010016245.1 coordinate 21,086, forward strand.
ATTAATCGTCATCAGGACTCAAATCAGATTCACCTCTCATAAACATAATCACTCACCAAACATTCTGACATGTCTATAAGGCTGAGCCAGGGTATTACCCATAATACCAGGAATCTCTTTCTAATATGATGGCAATAAACTTCTGAACTATTCTAATAATAATTTGATTCAATATAATTGCATAAAATAGATCACCAGGGGATAACAAAATAAATGATCTTGATGATGCCAATATTGTCCTTTCCATCAAAACCCACAAGGATTCATCAATAAATGAATACTAACAACTCATAATGTAATTCAATAAATCTCGCAATTAATTCAGCATTCCTTCATTAATTAATTCAATTACTGCAATCATTCCCAACATAACCACAACTATAACTCCAACGTACATGAATAATAACTTCACAGGGAAACGGATGACTAGGTTGGTTATTGAGAAGTCCCACTCTCCCTTAATAATATATACCTGAGCTAACACCCAGTTTCCGATACTAGTACATATTTACGTCAAACAAATTTATCCAACGTATCAATCGTGTAACTAGCATTACTTATACATCGGTAACTACAAAGATCTAGATGTACATATCTCTTCACTATTATCGGAGCACTAATCTCGCAATGTAAAGCCCCTTTACCGACATAGCAACGTATATGCAACGTTTACCCGCGCAAAGTGGAAACGTATGTAGGTCAACCCCACTAATGACAGATTTCTACTATTTTCACATAGAAAATCGCCTTTTCCGGCACTGACACTTAGCCAAATTATGCTAAACTAGTTCATAATAATTCTTACATGAATGTACAATCAAATACGAAGGTAGTTCCTACCTGAAAAACAAGAAGAAGAGCAGTGGAGTCAATTCACGTTTACTTCGTTCACAAATCGAGCGCCAACAACGGCACTTCCGCCCCTCCGAGACCAAAGAGCGTCGCACAGTTGTCTGGTCTCTGTCATAACGCATACAACAAACTGGGCAAAATGTGACATGGTGATCGACTACACTACATTCACAAACGCACAGTTGTTCCAGTGACCTGGTAGGCTATATATGGTCAAATGTGTTATCAGTGTGATTCAACCTTCAGCCCGGAGTCCTGTTCACAGACACACACTTGTTCCAGTGATCAGGTATGCTATATATGGTCAAACGTGTTATCAGTGTGTCAGACACACTGCAGTTGTTCCAGTGACCAGGTAGGCTATATATGGTCAAATGTGTTATCAGTGTGATTCAACCTTCAGCCTGGAGTCCTGTTCATAGACACACACTTGTTCCAGTGACCAGGTATGCTATATATGGTCAAACGTGTTATCAGTGTGTCACACACACTGCAGTTGTTCCAGTGACCAGGTATGCTATATATGGTCAACTGTGTTATCAGTGTGAATCAGCCTTCAGCCCTGAGTCTTGTTCGCAAACACACACTTGTTCCAGTGATCAGGTAGCCTATATATGGTCAAACGTGTTATCAGTGTGATTCAGCCTTCAGCCCCGAGTCCTGTTCACAGACACACACTTGTTCCAGTGATCAGGTAGGCTATATATGGTCAAACGTGTTATCAGTGTGAGTCAGCCTTCAGCCCTGGGTCCTGTTCACAGACACACACTTGTTCCAGTGACCAGGTAGGCTATATTTGGTCAATTGTGTTATCAGTGTGATTCAACCTTCAGCCCTCAGTCCTGTTCACAAACGCACAGTTGTTCTGTAACACACATAACTCGAACACTTTGTAAATGTCAGCTGAAGCGCCAATCATACACTTTATTCTGCAAAGAGGGAAAATAAAACCAAATTGATGGCAGCCCAAATCACACGCTGGATCGGCGCGTTGCTATCAAGAAGTGCGCGATCCCAGAATTCAGCGCGCGACACATGCTGTCATCTCAAGGTCTCGCTTACCCACTCTGCTCGAAACCATTACAATATGCAATTTCCAGGTGGTACATATCAGGTAACATACACCATGTATTATCTCGAAATATATCATTTAAACAATCCAGTTTAAAATTAAACTCGCAAGTCAAGCACTCCTACCATTTGGCAGTAGATCACACACTTTCAACTTCATAATTTATCTTGTGGGGGACCGTGTTCTTAACGGTAGCTCACACTCTCCCTGGAAAAAGATAAATGCTCTGACATTTTAAACCATCGGTTGTACTGTATAACTGTTAACAAATCTACCTAGACCAACAAACATGCATAGGATGAGAATTTTGGCACAGATATGACTCTAAAAGTGACTACACACTGCTGCGCATACTTTCCTTAGTAACTATTCCGCAACAGAAATCACATGGGCCCTATGTGAGGAATGCTGCACAAGAACATATTCTGGCCGATGTCTACGTGAAGTCTAATTCATATGAATATAGCTTACAGTAACACAACCATACATTCTCTCAGAACACGTGATGCACTCTGACTAGTTGTATTTGCAGTTCTTTGGCATTTGTTCACAATTTATATATATATATATGGAGATCGAGGATGAGGGATGCTAACCCGTATCCATGTGACAGCGTTGCCGTGATGTTTCAATTTTTTGCGACCGTTGAAACTCCGGACGGCCCATTGAAGGTTAAGTTAGTCGTATGGGTGGACGCCGCTGTCTTGGAGGCAAGAGCTGAATTGAACCGTCGCCGCTGGTCCCCTCACTTTCGGAGTCTATATCCTCTGCTGGTGACTCATCACCATTCCGTAAAAATTCTGGAGGATTGGGATCAACACTGCTCCGAAATTCGTTGGCTGGAACCATCGGAATGATTGGGACAAGACCCGCGACACTACCGTCATTTCGTGGGCACTCGATCATAACAAACTCCCCAGCATCGTCATCAGAGTCTGAATCTGCAGGCTGGCCAGCACTTGGCCTTGGTGGCCTAGCAGAGACCTGCTTTCTCGGAACCTTCCTGCACTTTTGAACAGGACCGGGATCAATCGGTAGTCACATGGCAACAACAGGTTGCGATGTAGGATCCGGACACGGCCTTTGCCTTTCTCTGGTTTGACCTCGAACACAGGGTTGCTGCCCTGCTGCCGAACTATGATGTGTACATCCTCCTCCCAGTATGACCGCAGTATTCCTGGTCCACCACGAGAAGTCAAATTCCTAACAAGAGCTCTATCCCTAGGACTGAGAGTGGTATTATATACCTTCTTGTTGTATCTCTTCCGGTTTGATTCGGCGAGTTTTCCAGACTGTCGCGATGCCACTTCATAAGCTTCTGTCATCCGTCGTTGCCAGTCTCTCACAGTCAGATTGGTTCTTGGACTGGGTGCTGTGTTCAAATCCAAAGATGAAGTCTATTGGTAGTCTCGGTGAACGACCGTATAGAAGGTAAAACGGGGAGAAGTTCGTAGACTCGTGACGAGTGCAGTTGTAAGCATGTATGACCTTGTCAATTGAATCCTTCCAGTTCCCTTTCTGGACCTCTGGCAAGGTCCGCCATATTTGTAGTAACGTTCGGTTCATCCTCTCCACTTTGCCGTTGCACTGGGGATGATATGGAGTAGTATGAACGTTACCTATTCCGGATAAACGGGTAAATTCCGCAAACAGATTACTCTCAAATTCCCCACCTTGGTCGTGCAGAATTTTAGTAGGGAACCCAAACTTAAGTGCAAAGTCGTTAAAGTTTGTCAGCTGCTGTCTTGGAAGACTTGTTCCTTGTGGGGTATGCTCGCGCAAACCTGGTGAAATGGTCAACAACCAGGAACACATACTCAACCCCACCCTTACTCCTTTCCAAGTGCAGAAAATCAATCGACACCAGTTCTAGAGGGTATGTGGACAAGATTGTTTCCATAGGGGCACGAACCGGCTTATTCGGGCGTTTCTGTTTCAAAAAAACACATCTCTTGGTGACATAATCTTCTATGTCCCTCTTCATATGTGGCCAATAAAATCTGTTTCTTGCTAAATCTAAGACACGTTCTGTCCCTAAGTGTCCCATTTTGTCATGTAGTTCCCGGAACGCAAGTTGGTGTAAAGACTTGGGGAGAACCAGCTGACAATTAGATGCAGTCTTCCGGTAAAGTAGTTCATCTATGACTCTCAGCTTGGGCCATTCTCTTGTTAGAGCTCTAACAGCGGGTGGTTCCTTTCGCAACTGTCGGACAGATGGCTTGTGATCCTGACTTTTCACTTGGATCACTCGCTTGGTGGCATGGTCTTGATACTGTGCATCACGTAGCTGAACCTTGTCGAGGAACGTGTTTGTGTCCGGTGCACTTTCACAGTTGAAGACATTTACTGAGCATCCTGCAGCTACTACAGGCAAACAGCATGGAGCGCTACCATCCTGTACTGAAGTACCAGTTACTATGGCTTGAATGGAGTCGAAGGAAAGCCCTTCCGTACACATGGGAATGTAATTTCCTATTGGCATTCTGTACAGCGTATCCGCCACTGTGTTGTTCCTGCCTGGCCTATATTTTATGGTGAATCTGTAATCAGCCAACACTGCTACCCACCTGTGACCTGTTGCGTTCAACCTGGCACTGGTGGTCACGTACGTCAGCGGATTATTATCCGTATAGACAGTGAAATTGGACGCATAGTAGAGATAGTCCCTAAATTTGTCAGTCACAGCCCACTTCAAGGCTAAAAATTCAAGTTTACCCGAATGAAGATGATAGTTCTTTTCGGCGGGAGACAGAGTTCGGGAACCATAACCAATCACACGCAGCTTGTCATTCTAGGTTTGATATAATACTGCTCCAAGTCCATCTTTGGACGCATCCGTATAGAGGATACACGGTTCATGAAAGTGCGGATAACCCATCACTGGCGGTTGGGTGAAGGCGTCAATATGAATTTCCAAACTTCTCTGATGGAGGTCCCTCCATTCGATCAGATGATTAGAAGGGGCTTGGTTAGACTTCGGCTTCTGTTTTCTGGAGGACTTCAAACCTTTAGTTTTCCTATTCTCCTTGTTAACCTTCAGTAAGTCATACAATGGCGTTGCAATTTTTGAAAAGTCCTGGATGTAACGACGATAATAGCCAATCAGGCCTAAGAGTTTCCGTAGTGCTCCCACATTGGCTGGTCTTTGCTCTTTCAAGGCTACAACTGCTGCAATCTCTTTTGGGTCCAAGCCGTATCCCTCCTGAGAGACAACCATACCTAAATACCGGATTTGCCTTTTGAATAGGTCACATTTGCCGAGACGCAGCTTTATACCAAAGGAATTGAGCCGCCGTAACACTTTGCGCACATTTTCAACTTCTTCTTCGAAAGTCTTTGCAAAGACGATAACATCATCAAAATAAGGAAGACATATGTGATCACGATAACCATCTAGACATTCCTCCATACACCTCTGAATCGCAGCTGGTGAATTGGTCAGTCCAAGGCGTATTCTGTTCCACTGGAACAAGCCCCATGGAGTCACAAATGTAGTGAGATGTTTGCTGTTGTCATGCATAAACCCTTGATTGTAGGCCTTTCTCTGGTCCAGCAGGGAGAACCAAACGTTTCCAGATAGACTATTTATGGCATCTTGCACACGGGGAATAGGTTGTCGGTCTGCAATCGTTTTTTTCAGGAGTCTGAAGTCCACGCATAGCGTTAATGAACTGTCACGTTTTCTCACGCACACGACCGGGGACGAATATGGTGACATGGACTTTGTAACCCATCCTTTGTCAAGTAGATCTTGAATGTATGTTCTAACTTCATGATACAATGGCGATGGGATGGCTGAATATCTCTGCTGTACCGGATGGTTATCTTCAAGCTTTATCTCCATTTGCAAGCTTGGAATACAGCCAAGGTCATCTGCGTTACGAGAGAAGACTGAACTCTCTTCTCGGAGCATTCGTTTCGCAACTCTCTGTTGGTCTTGAGATAGATGGGACAAGTCAGTGGGCGGTTCCCACTCCTCATACCCACGGAAGACACACATGGCTGTTCCCTCTCTCTTGGTATGATGGGTTCAGGCACTGTTGGTACTATGGTATTGACAAACTCAAGTGGCCAAGTAGGTCTTTGAAAAAAGCTCAATGGGATGGTTACTACTATTGAGTATGGGGATGTCAATTCTGTGAAAAGATCCCATATCTAATGACATGAGACTGTCACTAAACTCCAGTCCTTCTGACCAATTTTGCTCAGCATCTGGCTCAAACAACATTGGAACTTTGCCAGTGACTAAAGATGTGCGGACATGACATGAAACATTGACAATCTCACCTGGGGCTATCTTTAAAAGCCGCGTACCAGTTCTCACAGGGTAGTTCTGTCCTCCTTTTGATTTAATTGTGATTGTTTGAGGGACGAAAATGCAGATTTAAACTCGGGTGGAATTCCAGCTTTGTCATTAGTGTTGTTGACCAACTCACCAATCACATTGAAACATATTATTGGGTCAGATATTTGCCCACTACTAACAAGAAAAGGTACATGCATTGGTTCAACGGTATTACCTTTATCACTGCCCAAGGTAACTTCAAACTCCAGCCATCCCTCAAATGGTACCAAACTCCCATTTTCTGCTTTGAGTTTCAAACCGTCTTGCAGGAGATCTTCTACAGACCTTAACTCATATCCTGGCATATTTTCTGCAAGCCAGTCCTCACTAACCATGCTAACTTGGGAACCTGTGTCCCATAGTGCATCAGTTAATACATTGTTGAACATACAAGTAATCATGCATTTATCACCAATCAGTTTTGTAACTTTCAGTTTCTTGCCAGAGTCACAATGAGAGTCTGAAACAAATTCTGATGATATATTATAGTTTTGTCCACAGTTTGGAGTCTCTCTTTTGTCATCATGGACTACGGTCGACCCCTTCCCATAGCCCCTTCGTCGTTTCCCGAATCTAGGCGGGAATGGAACTCAGGACAATTCCGCCTGGTGTGGTTTCCAGCCCCACAGTTCCAGCAGTGTCGACAAGACCACACATTTCCATCACGCCGGCAATCTGGACATCCACGCGCACGGTACCTTGGTCGGCTAACTGGCTCCCTGCCAAGCTTCTCCTTGATACTGGCCATATCGACTTCTAGTTGCTTAACTGATGCTAGTCCTTCTATGTTTGTAGCAAGATCATCCTTTACTGTGTTCTTCTTAAACTTGTGTTTTAAAGTGGCAGATTCAGTAGTGTCATCATCTTTGACACATTCGTCCACCATGGCTCCGTTGACAAACTTTCATTTTCTACCTCGAAGAGAGTTTACTGTTTCTCTCTTCTTCCTGGCGGGCAGCATAATTCAGTTTCTGTATGAGTTCTTCATCACTGATAGTGATGTTGTTCAGTTCCATCCTCAGTTCAGATCTAATATTGTCACTACTCAGACCAGTTCGCAAAGTGTGCAAGGTCATTCCTTGTACCAAATTTGGGTCATACTAAATGTCAGAGTGAGCTTCCTGTGAAGCAAGCAGCAAGTGTTGACGAGTGTCCAGGACTCGGAGAAGAAAGTCCTGTGCTGTATCCTTTGGCCCTTGCGCAGCAGAATTCAACACCTGATACAATTCAGTCGTCGTTTTTTCGTGAAAATATGTTCGTAAGTTTCTACGTAGACTTTCTAATGTCAGTACAGATTGACGACCACCCAAACAGCTTTTGAGTTTCAGGCTGGGGCCGATGGATTTAATCACCGCGTCTATAATTTCTGCATCCGGGTACCCCTTGCGTACTGCTGATTCAATTTGATAGCTCTGACTACTAACGTTCAAGGAATCTATCTGTCCATGGGGTCCAATTTGTCCAGAAATTTTGAACTCTCGCATGTTCATGGGCACATTTGCACTTCCTATACTACTAATACGAGCTGAAGTAACTGGATTTACACCCGGAGGTAGTATTCCGCCATTCGACCCTGTAACATCTTCATCGCCGTTGCTTTGGGGAAACAACGCTTTCACTCTATCAAGGGCACTCAAATATGTGGCCATCTTCCATTTCTGTGACTTCATCGCTGTTAAGATAATTCATAATCAAACATATTAAGTTCATTCGGTTTTTTCCAGCAAGTCCCTATGCATCTGATACATTAATTTCAACACATAATTTCTTCAAATCCTCCACTCGTATCTTTGGTAACAATGTACCAATCTCCATCACAGTCTGCTCCAATTCAATGGCCATGGTGACAACTACAGTTCAAGTTACTCGGTTGAATGGATGTTTGTCGCTGGTATCTATCAGTCACAGCACATCTACCATCCCGGGTTTCGGCACCAAATATGTAACACACATAACTCGAACACTTTGTCAATGTCAGCTGGAGCGCCAATCATACATTTTATTCGGCAAAGAGGGAAAATAAAACCAAATTGATGGCAGCCCAAATCACACGCTGGATCGACTCGTTGCTATCAAGAAGTGCGCGATCCCAGAATTCAGCGCGCGACACATGCAACACAACCATTACAATATCCAATTTCAAGGTGATACATATCAGGTAACATACAGCGTGTATTATCTCAAAATATATCATTTAAACAATCCAGTATAAAATTAAACTCGCAAGTCAAGCACTCATACCATTTGGCAGTAGATGACACACTTTCAACTTCATAATTTATCCTGTTGGGGACCGTATCCTTAAGGGTACCTCACAGTTTCAGTGACCAGGTAGGCTATATATGGTCAAATGTGTTATCAGTGTGCGTCAACCTTCAGCCCTGAGTCCTGTTCACAAACGCACAGTTGTTCCAGTGACCAGGTAGGCTATATATGGTCAAACGTGTTATCAGTGTGAGTCAGCCTTCAGCCCTGAGTCCTGTTCACAAACGCACAGTTGTTCCAGTGACCAGGTAGGCTATATATGGTCAAATGTGTTATCAGTGTGCGTCAACCCTCAGCCCTGAGTCCTGTTCACAAACGCACAGTTGTTCCAGTGACCAGGTAGGCTATATATGGTCAAACGTGTTATCAGTGTGATTCAGCCTTCAGTCCTGAGTCATGTTCACAAACGCACAGTTGTTCCAGTGACCAGGTAGGCTATATATGGTCAAACGTGTTATCAGCGTGATTCAACCTTCAGCTCTGAGTCCTGTTCACTAACGCACAGTTGTTCCAACTGGTGACCAGGTAGGCTATATATGGTCAAATGTGTTATCAGTGTGATTCAACCTTAAACCCTGAGTCCTGTTCACAAACGCACAGTTGTTCCAGTGACCAGGTAGGCTAGATATGGTCAAACGAGTTATCAGTGTGATTCAGCGTGCAGCTCTGATTCCTGTTCACAAACGCACATTTGTTCCAGTGACCAGGTAGGCTATATATGGTCAAGTGTGTTATCAGCGTGATTCAACCTTCAGCCCGGAGTCCTGTTCACAGACACACACTTGTTCCAGTGATCAGGTAGGCTATATATGGTCAAACGTGGTATCAGTGTGAGTCAGCCTTCAGGCCTGAGTCCTGTTCACAGACACACACTTGTTCCAGTGACCAGGTAGGCTATATATGGTCAAACGTGGTATCAGTGTGAGTCAGCCTTCAGGCCTGAGTCCTGTTCACAAACGCACAGTTGTTCCAGTGACCAGGTAGGCTATATATGGTCAAACGTGTTATCAATGTGATTCAACCTTCTGCTCTGAGCCCTGTTCACAAACGCACAGTTGTTTCAGTGACCTGGTATGCTATATATGGTCAAACGTCTACTTTTGCGAGAGTGGTTAGTTATACGATAGAAACAATTGCGGGAAAGAAGTATACTGCCAACGTTTGTGCGAGTGATCAAATGTTCTACTTATGGACAAACGTGAGCAATATCTGCAGGAAAGAAATACAAAATAAGGGCCAATGTTTTCCTATTCTGTGGTGGAAATTCCAGGCTTTGGACGCACGTACAGTGTGTGAAGTAACAATATCAGGAAAGAGTTCAAAAAAAGTAGTGCAGTTTAGCGAGATTTTGGTCCCCATGAGGTGCGGTTGAGATGCAATAAATGAAATATTAAGTATGAAATAAATGTATCTATTGCAGAACATTGTGTTGTGATTCTCGATTTTCATTGGCCCAAAGTTGCTCCTTTTAAGGTGAAACACCTTTCGTTTCTCCCCGTAAACATTTGAAGAGCGACGAGAGCCACACCGAGGTTGTACACAATACTCTGATACTCTCTAGGTAGTTGTGAACCAGGGGAGTTCTGGTCGATCTTCATTTTGTTACAGAGAGAAATAGAAGGTGTTTTCACATCAAAATCAGCGATTTTGCACAAATATACCACTACAATCTAAACCGCGTCACGTCCTTTACCAAATCATAGAGCGAATTATTTTCCAAGATAAATCTGCATAGTATATATTATGTGAAAAGAGCATGAATTATCGGTAAGAACTTCGCATCAAACAAATGAGACATTTGAGTATATCGTTGAATATATTGATCTTACTGATAAGACTACTTATCGATACCCACAAAATATAGATATTTGTGCCAGTTCAGGAGTATGATATTGGGTTAATATCCTGTGCCTGTCTACCTTGTCTTTGAAGAGTTGATCATATTTTAATAATACACTGAATTTTACTTCAGGAGTGCTATACGGAGCGATTGGCCGCCACAGACAATTCGACTGTGTATCGCCTGGGTTGTATATCCAGCCACGTAAGATGATAACTTTGTTGTATTTCATACCTTTGCAGTATGGCATTATATGGGCAATTTTCCATGCTTGGCAAACACAGGCTCGCGCTTTAAAATATGACCATGTATGAGTATTATAGTAAGCTATATAATAATTTAGTGTTTCCAAGATTTAAAAAAAAATCAAATTTTAAAATTTAAAAAAATTTAAATATTAAAATTTAAAAAAAGTAAATTGAAAATTTTCAAAAAAAATCTCTGACAAAACAGTGCTACTTAGCCCTGTGGTTTTGACTATTTGCTGTAAATCGAAGTTAACTTTTGCAATACTGTACCAACCGTATTGAGGTATTCATAGGATACCTATGTTTCACCTCTTTTACTGGCATATCCGTTGGGCTTTGGGTAAGACTATATGAGAGTCCTGTTGCTTCAATACATTTTGTTGAGAAGCAACAGGAACTTCCATAATGTGATGTCTAGCACTGTAATATTACTTGTCTTTATTGCACCATGTAAGCGTCCTGTCTGTGTCTTGTGTACTGTCCTCAGTGTTTTATAGGTGGATGGAGGGTGTCTGGTTCCATGCTGCTTCAAAGATTTCTTCTTTGAACTAGCAGGAACACAACTGGGCTGGATGGTGCTTAGTTGGTTCGTCGTGATATAGCTGAAATATTGTTGAAAGCGACGTTAAATTCTATTCACTCACTCACCCCTATATGGGAGATTACAAAAACTTAGCTTCAATATGATGGCCGAGAGGGGCCATCGAGCATCGCCCTTGAAACAGTTTGGGTGATATTGCGATGCGATAACGCGATATTGCTATGCGATAACGCGATATTGCGATGCGATAATGCGAAAACGCGATATTACGAAATATCGCGTTATAATTTCGCGATAATGGCGTTATAGTTATAATTGCGCGATAATCGCGCTATATTTTGTTTTTTAATTTTACATTTTTTTTTTTTTTTAACATCTTGGAAACACTAAATTATTATATAGCTTACTATAATACTCATACATGGCCATATTTTAAAGCGCGAGCCCGTGCTCGGCGATATAAGCTTGACGCTGATTGGTCGTATATCGAAAAGGCTATATTTAGAGATATTCCAAGCAATCAGTGTCGAGCTTTTATCGCCGACTCGGCCAGAAGACAATTCAGCCGGAAGCCGGGTTTGAAGTTAAAATGGTTTGAATACAAGAAAACACGCATGGATTTACCATAGGGCGATGTCATGGAGTAATGTCAGCACAGGTACGTTATGTATTGACACCCTGCTTGAAAAAGCAGACCAATTTATGCGGTGATTGAAGAGATGACTGGCCAAAACTGCCTGTCCAGTGCGGTTTACATTGACATTTTCTGGCCACGATCTTGTCCGAGTAAAGAAAATTCAGCGTAACATCGGACTTCATCTGAGTGTACAGTGATAATTAGTAACAGTTGTTGGGATAATGACATGTCGACATAAAAATATAGCATGTCCTTGTTCAATCGCATACAACTTTGGCACATTTCGTGCACTGGTTCGATCGCTAGACCGATTTAAAAGAAGGTGGTGTTTTCTCTCAGCGTCATTTTCGAGGCCATGTTGTCAACCTGGTCTATGTATAGGGTATATACTATATAGTGTAATTTTCCATGCTTGGCAAATATGGGCTCGCGCTTTAAAATATGACCATGTATGAGTATTATAGTAAGCTATATAATAATTTAGTGTTTCCAAGATGTTTAAAAAAAATAAAAAAATTTAAATTAAATTTTTGTTTTTTTTAAACTTTCAAAAAAATCTCTGACAAAACAGTACTACTTAGCCCTGTGGTTTTAACTATTTGCTGTAAATCGAAGTTAACTTTTCTAATGCTGTATCAACCGCATTGAGGTATTCATAGAGTACCTATGTTTCACCTCTTCTACTGGCATATCCGTTGGGCTTTGGGTAAGACTATATGAGAGTCCTGTTGCTTCAATGCATTTTGCTGAGAAGCAACAGGAACTTGATAATGTGATGTCTAGCACTGTAATATCACTTGTCTTTATTGTGTACTGTCCTCAGTGTTTATAGGTGGATGGAGGGTGTCTGGTTCCATGCTGCTTCAAAGATCTCTTCTTTGAAGTAGCAGGAACACATCTGGGCTGGGTGCTGCTTAGTTGGTTCATCGTGATCTAGCTGAAATATTGTTGAAAGCGACGTTAAATTCTATTCACTCACTAACCCCTATATGAGAGATTACAAAAACTTAGCTTCAATATCATGGGGCCATCGAGCATCGCCCTTGAAACAGTTTGGGCGATATTCACAATATCGCTCATTATCGCGTGAAAATAACGCGATTATTGCGCAATTATAGCGCGATTATTGCGCAATTATAGCGCGATTATCGTACAATTATAACGCGATTATCGTGCAATGATAACGCGATACTTCACAATATCGCTCATTATCGCGCGATTATCGCGCAATTATAACACGATTATCGCGAAATTATTACGCGATATTTCGCAATATCGCGTTTTCGCATTATCGCATTGCAATATCGCGTTATCGCATCGCAAGATCGCGTTATCGCATCGCAAGATCGCGTTATCGCATCGCAATATCGCGTTATCGCAATATCGCGTTTTCGCGTCATCGCATAGCAATATCGCATCGCAATATCGCGTTATCGCATCGCAATATGGCCCAAAATGTTTCAAGGACGATGTTCAATGGCCCCGCTCGGCCATCATACAAAACAGAATTGTCGCGTTGGCTCTAAACGCTGGTACATATTAAGCAAATCCTAATTAAAGGATGACAATTATACATTTAAAATGAAATGAAATGTCACCCCTAAAACAGATCACATTAATCCAAAATGTCTGCACGAAGATAATACTTATTCAGCTGGCCTCTCAGTCTGTTCACTGACAGAAGGATTGGATCACATTTTGGATCCTTTTGACCCAACTGTTTTAGGTACGTCACATCTAAACACAGAAATTCTGACTTTTTAAACTTATTATTCAACTCAACTCTGTTTTTTTTACTGAATCACTGGACAATCTCAAATGTTACACCTAAGTAGTATATAAAGAGCATTACAGAGCCTATTGACCTCATTTCTACCTCATTTCAAGGTCACAGCGGAGTGGAGTATAGTTCCGGCAGAATGACCAAAAAGCTACCTCCAGCACAGGAGAGTTCCAAATTTGCATATCACGTGACCCAGGTCAAAGATGTATTCATCCGCGGTGATGCGGTCATGTCTGGCGGTGATTCGGTCGCGGGAAAAAGCTTCCGCGGAGGAAAAGTAGTCCCTAGATAAAATGGTCCGATTGGGTCGAGTGAGGTATCAAAGTGAAGCTTAGGTGAAGGGGCATCTAATGGGCTGGGTGTGGGATTGAAATAGCGGCATTGTGCGCATGCGCGGTGGCCCAAGGGTATGGAAATAGCCGTTTTGGGATGTAGGGGAGCTACTAATGGTCCAATGGGATCGAGTGAGGTATCAAAGTGAAGCTTATGTGAGGGGGCATCTGATGGGGTGGGTGCATGTAAAATTTTTCCTGAAAAAAAAAATACGGAACACGGACTTTATCGAAAAACCTGGGAAAATGCCTATATGGGGTATGGGGGGTATATAGGTCGCCGGGCTTAACGGGGCTTGCCTATCAATAGAGTTATCTCCCCCTAGTTCCAGGGTGGGTGTATGTAAAATTTTTCCTGAAAAAATGCGGAACACGGACTTTATTCTAAATTACGGGAAAATGCCTTTATGGGGTATGGGAGGTATAGGACCATCCTGGGAAACCTACTTCTCGACATTTGCGGTATAGGTTGTAGGGTCGCGTTTTCTTAGTCTCGTCATTTAGAACATGATAGGAAGTGTCCCGGCACGAATCGGTGAAATTTTTGAAAAAAGTCACCGAGCCCCATATAGTCCCATACTGGGGGTATAGGATCAATGTTTGTCCCCCTGGGAAACGCACTTCTATACATTTGCGGTAGGGGTGTGGGGTCTCGTTTTACTCGTCTCGTCATTTAGAACATGATAGGAAGTGTCCCCGTGCGAATCGGTGAAATTTTTGAAAAAGTACGATATAGCCCCATATAGACATATATATATAAATATATATTCCCATACTGGAGGTATAGGATCAATGTTTGTCCCCCTGGGAAACCTACTTCTCGACATTTGCGGTAGGGTTGTGGGGTCTCGTTTTTCACGTCTCGTCATGTAGAACATCATAGCAAGGGTCCCGCAGCGAATCGGTGAAATTTTTGAAAAAAGTCATCAAGGCCTGGGTAGGCCCATAGGCCTATATACTGCATGGCTATGGGTGTATAGGGCCATACGGGGTGGACATGTTGGAGTCTAGGTGAGTCCCTAATGATCCTATGAGGTCGTATGAGGTCTTATTTTGAAGCTCTCATGCAGGAGCATCCGACTGGGCTAATGGTTCGTCCGTGTTCAATAGTCTGCGCATGCGCAGACTGGCCGTAGTATAGAAAGTAGGCATTTTGGGTGTTATGTAGGGGTGTGTTTGGGTTAGAGATGGGCTATTCACGGTTCGAATGGGTCGTGTGAGGTGTCAAAGTGAAGCTTGTGTGGGGTAGAGTCAGAATGGTGTGTTTTTGAATGCAAGTCGCGTTAATCTGCGCATGCGCAGTTGGTTGTAGTAAGTAAAGTGGCCATTTTGGGGCAGTGAAGGAAGGTATTTGGGGTCGAGATGGGCTATTCACGGTTCGAATGCGTCCTGGAAGGTGTCATCTTGTAGTTCTCGGGGTGTACATTCCGATTTGAGGGATGTTCCCGTCATCTGTGACGTCATCAGTGACGTCATCGGTACGAGTAGTAGCGAAAGTGGCCATTTTCGGGCAGTACATGAAGGTATTTGGGGTCGAGAGGAACTATTCACGGTTCGAATGCGTCCTGGAAGGTGTCATCTTGTAGTTCTCGGGGTGTACATTCCGATTTAAGGCATGTCCGCGTCATCTGTGACGTCATCAGTGACGTCATCAGTACGAGTAGTAGCGAAAGGGGACATTTTGTGGGTGCGTGGGGGTGAGTTTGGTGTAGAGAGGGACTATCCTTAGTCCGAATGCGTCGTGTGAGGTGTCATTTTGTAGCTCTCGAAGTGTACATTCCGAGTTGAGGCATGTCCGAAGCATCTGTGACGTCATTGTTGACGTCATCAGTAGGAGTAGTAGCGAAAGTGGACATTTTGGGGCAGTGAAGGAAGGTATTCGGAGTAGAGAGGAACCATCCTTGGTCCGAATGCGTCCTGGGAGGTGTCATGTTGTAGCTCTCGGGGTGTACATTCCGAGTTGAGGGATATCCACAGCATCTGCGACGTCATTGGTGACGTCATCAGTACGAGTAGTAGCGAAAGTGGGCATTTTTTAGCAGTGAAGGATGTTATTTGGTGTAGAGATGGACCATCCGCGGTGCGAATGCGTCGTGTGAGGTGTCATCTTGTAGCAACGCCCACCAAAGCCATTCTTAATGCTTCAACGCCCTGGTGAAATAGCTCAGAAGCTCTGATATTCCATGGAATTGTCACTAATTCTTCGAAATGCAGTGCCGCCCTCGACGCCCGTCGTTACGCTTTAACACTCTAACATAACACTATGATATAGACCGGAGAGAGTACAACAACAGCAACAACAACAAGGATGACACATGAGAGAACAACAACAACAAGAAGTTTTTTTTCATATAGTATATTCTCCCCAATGTTACATCATACCCACGCTGGGGGAGCCGCGTTGGGTATATTTACAATTCAAGAAGATTCTTGTCCAATCAGAGGCTACCATTTGTATGTTTCATATTCGTTCCTGTCCGTTAGATGTATTCTTGTCCAATCAGAAGTCTCCATTTCAGAAAGTTCCATCTTCGGCCATGTTCGCTCTGAACCGTTTATTCTAATCACCGTCGGGCAGGCCAGGATACGGTTGAGGCAACATATCCTCAGATAGTTGTTTGCGCATTCTGAGAATCCATCAGTGCATGGGTGAATACTTTCATCCGATGGGGGTGGTGGTCAGTTTAACCACGAAGAACGTAACATTGGTTACCCTCTCCTCTATCCACTTGGTGTTGGGGCGTTGTTGTTGGGCCCATTCCAAGGGATCCACGGTGGCCAGGTTCTCCAGCATCGTCTCTAGCGACGCCCGGTTAATGATGGTAAACGGTTGGTCAAATACCCGGATGTTACTGCTCGGGTAAAAGTATCGGACTTGATCTGTCTCCTTATGCTGCAGCACATAACCAAACGCCAGATTTAATTTGAAGGACGTTGCTTGATCATTGAAGATGGCTTCCACGTAGCTGCGTAGACGGGCGAGGTCGGTCAGTCGAAAATTGTAGATATCTTGAATAGGGCGATGACGGTGGAAACAGTGCCGTATCATGGTCCAATGGCGCCGATAGATGTCACTCACTGGATGGTCGTCCTGTAGCAGATCGCTAGGGGCATCCACAGCATCTTCCGAAAAATATTCGATGTCGTCAGGCGTATGACTCGAAACCGTAACGCTGGGGTCCGGCTGGATATCCAGGCCCTCCTGGACTGTAGGTATAGGCGGGCTCTTCGTCATCGCATCACCAATGGCGTTCGTCTCCCCGGGCTTATCTTCACTGGGTCTGACCTTCCGCGGCTCCTCTTTAGTAGAATGTTGTCGCACATTCCATGGTACCGGGGCATGAATCAAACGTTGGTGCTGTCTTAACCGACTGGGTCGTTTGAAGAGTCGACCACAATCGTTACATTGTACCGTCACACCCTCGTGGAGTGCCTTTTCATGGCGCAGTAAATTATCCTCCCGATTGAATGATCGTGCACAGATTATACAAGTATACCGTGCATCGTTGTGGGTGGAGGCCTCGTGACGTCGTAAATTATCTAGACGAGCAAACTGCTTCTGGCAAGTTGTGCAAGTGAACATCTTGGTGGTTGACAGAGAGTCTGATGAACGACCAGGCCGCTCCCCTTTTATAGTACGCTAGCTGGTGATCTATTTTTAGCACACTCTACCCCAAGTCGAGGACCAGACGTATAGAGGATGTATTGCATGCTATGGTATTCATCAGTGCAAGGGTGGCACATTCAGCCGATGGGGGTGGTCGGTCAGCTTGGTAACGAAAAACGTGACATTGGTCACCCTCTCTACGACCCATTGTGTGTTGGGGCGTTGTTGTTGGGCCCATTCCAAGGGATCCACGGTGTCCAGTTTCTCCAGCATTGCCTCTAGCGACGCCCGGTTAATGATGGTAAACGGTTGGTCAAATACCCGGATGTTACTGCTCGGGTAAAAATATCGGGCTGCTTGGTCTGTGTCCTTATGCTGCAGCACATAACCAAACGCCAGATCAACTTGAAGGCCGTAGTTTGATCGTTGAAGATGGCTTTCACGTAGCTGCGTAGGCGGGTGAGGTTGGTCAGTCGGAAATTGTAGATATCTTGAATGGGGCGATGACGGTAGAAACAGTGCCGGATCATGTGCCAATGGCGCCGATAGATGTCACTCACTGGATGGTGTTCGTGTAACAGATCGCTAGGAACATGTATGGGTTCGTCCACGAAGTGTACTTTGCTCTCCTCGTCGTGCAAAATCTGGCCCAATGTCTTGTCGTCGGAATTTGACTGTTGAATTAGGGCGACATCATCATCTTCAACCCACGTGCGATGGGTGGGAGTTCCCACTTTCTCGATACTGGTGCCTACGGACTCTTCTACCTGCAGACGTGACTGCAGAACAGGGTGTCGTGTGCGTTGGTGTCGCAGCAACTGACTGGTCAGTTTGAAAATCCGACCACATTCTTCGCATGGACGCTTGGGTACTTCATGGCGTGCACGTGTGTGGCGTTGTAAATGATCTGGGCGCTGAAACGACAGTGTACATATCGTACAGCTATGCCGGGCGGTTCCTTCGTGCTTGGTACCCTCATGGCGGCGCAAGTCGTGCAGACGAGTGAATGCTTTCGAGCACGTAGTACAAGTGAACATCTTGGTGGTTGACAGAGTGTCTGATGAAACGACCAGGCCGCTTCCCTTTTATAGCACGCTAGCTGGTGATCTATTTTTAGCACACTCAAACGAACCCCACAAACAGGTCAGTACCATCTCCTTTCCTTCAATTCACATCGAAAGTGACGTCATACCCCAACATGTCTAAACATGATCCGACAACAAGAAAAGGATGCAGGTCAAGTGCACTCAATGACCTGGTGTACAAACGACCTTATATGACCACTCACTCACTCATGTGTGTGTGTGTCTGTTTACCTGTGTGTCTGCGTCTGTGTGTATGTGTCTGTGTGTGTGTGCATGCATGTGTGTGTGTAGGTATGTGTGTGTGTGTGTGTGCTTGTGAGTGTGTACGCGTGTGTGTATGCGTGCGTGTGTATATACGTCTGGGTATACGTGTGTGTGCGTGTGCGTGTGTGTATGCATGTGTGTATGCATGTATGCCTCTGTGTGTGTAAGTGTGTGCTTGCGAGTGTGTTTCTTAGATCGGAGCTCTTGGAGCTCAAAGCCTGTGGAGCTCAGAGCTCGGAAGTGACATTTGCATATGACCTCTGTGAGGTCACTTCCGCTTCCGTTCACGTGACCGGAACTGGGCTTTGACCCCGGCGCGCAAAGGTTTCCACAATGTTCATTCCTATATTTAAAGACTCTACCACCACCACACACACCACCACCGACTCCACCAACACCACCACCGCACACCACCAACACCACCACCAACGCCACCAACGCCACCATCAACGCCACCAACGCCACCACCAACGCCACCAACGCCACCAACGCCACCACCGGGCGTCAACGCTCGGTGGTGGTGGTGGTGGTGGTGGCCGGAACTGACCTTTGACACTTACACACACAGAGGCATACATGCATACACACATGCATACACACACGCACACGCACACACACGTATACCCAGACGCATATACACCCGTACGCATACACACACGCGTACACACTCACAAGCACACACACACACACACACAGACATACATACACATGCATACACACACGCATACGCAGGCATACACACACACGTACACACACACACACATACACAGAGACGCATACACACATACAGTCATACACACGCACACATATACGCGTGAACACACTGACAAGCACACACACACTTACACACACACACACACAGATGCATACAAGCACATACTCACGCATATACACGCACAAGCACACGCCTACACACACATACACACGCACACAGACGTATACACACCTACACGCACACACACGCGCATTCACGCACACCCACACACATACACACACCTATGCATACACACACACATACCTACACACACACATGCATGCACACACACACAGACACATACACACAGACGCAGACACACAGGTAAACAGACACACACACACATGAGTGAGTGAGTGGTCATATAAGGTCGTTTGTACACCAGGTCATTGAGTGCACTTGACCTGCATCCTTTTCATGTTGTCGGATCATGTTTAGACATGTTGGGGTATGACGTCACTTTCGATGTGAATTGAAGGAAAGGAGATGGTACTGACCTGTTTGTGGGGGTTCGTTTGAGTGTGCTAAAAATAGATCACCAGCTAGCGTGCTATAAAAGGGAAGCGGCCTGGTCGTTTCATCAGACACTCTGTCAACCACCAAGATGTTCACTTGTACTACGTGCTCGAAAGCATTCACTCGTCTGCACGACTTGCGCCGCCATGAGGGTACCAAGCACGAAGGAACCGCCCGGCATAGCTGTACGATATGTACACTGTCGTTTCAGCGCCCAGATCATTTACAGCGCCACACACGTGCACGCCATGAAGTACCCAAGCGTCCATGCGAAGAATGTGGTCGGATTTTCAAACTGACCAGTCAGTTGCTGCGACACCAACGCACACGACACCCTGTTCTGCAGTCACGTCTGCAGGTAGAAGAGTCCGTAGGCACCAGTATCGAGAAAGCGGGAACTCCCACCCATCGCACGAGGGTTGAAGATGATGATGTCGCCCTAATTCAACAGTCAAATTCCGACGACAAGACATTGGGCCAGATTTTGCACGACGAGGAGAGCAAAGTACACTTCGTGGACGAACCCATACATGTTCCTAGCGATCTGTTACACGAACACCATCCAGTGAGTGACATCTATCGGCGCCATTGGCACATGATCCGGCACTGTTTCTACCGTCATCGCCCCATTCAAGATATCTACAATTTCCGACTGACCAACCTCACCCGCCTACGCAGCTACGTGAAAGCCATCTTCAACGATCAAACTACGGCCTTCAAGTTGAATCTGGCGTTTGGTTATGTGCTGCAGCATAAGGACACAGACCAAGCAGCCCGATATTTTTACCCGAGCAGTAACATCCGGGTATTTGACCAACCGTTTACCATCATTAACCGGGCGTCGCTAGAGGCAATGCTGGAGAAACTGGACACCGTGGATCCCTTGGAATGGGCCCAACAACAACGCCCCAACACACAATGGGTCGTAGAGAGGGTGACCAATGTCACGTTTTTCGTTACCAAGCTGACCGACCACCCCCATCGGCTGAATGTGCCACCCTTGCACTGATGAATACCATAGCATGCAATACATACTCTATATGTCTGGTCCTCGACTTGGGGTAGAGTGTGCTAAAAATAGATCACCAGCTAGCGTACTATAAAACCACCAAGATGTTCACTTGCACAACTTGCCAGAAGCAGTTTGCTCGTCTAGATAATTTACGACGTCACGAGGCCTCCACCCACAACGATGCACGGTATACTTGTATAATCTGTGCACGATCATTCAATCGGGAGGATAATTTACTGCGCCATGAGAAGGCACTCCACGAGGGTGTGACGGTACAATGTAACGATTGTGGTCGACTCTTCAAACGACCCAGTCGGTTAAGACAGCACCAACGTTTGATTCATGCCCCGGTACCATGGCATGTGCGACAACATTCTACTAAAGAGGAGCCGCGGAAGGTCAGACCCAGTGAAGATAAGCCCGGGGAGACGAACGCCATTGGTGATGCGATGACGAAGAGCCCGCCTATACCTACAGTCCAGGAGGGCCTGGATATCCAGCCGGACCCCAGCGTTACGGTTTCGAGTCATACGCCTGACGACATCGAACATTTTTCGGAAGATGCTGTGGATGCCCCTAGCGATCTGCTACAGGACGACCATCCAGTGAGTGACATCTATCGGCGCCATTGGACCATGATACGGCACTGTTTCCACCGTCATCGCCCTATTCAAGATATCTACAATTTTCGACTGACCGACCTCGCCCGTCTACGCAGCTACGTGGAAGCCATCTTCAATGACCAAGCAACGTCCTTCAAATTAAATCTGGCGTTTGGTTATGTGCTGCAGCATAAGGAGACAGATCAAGTCCGATACTTTTACCCGAGCAGTAACATCCGGGTATTTGACCAACCGTTTACCATCATTAACCGGGCGTCGCTAGAGACGATGCTGGAGAACCTGGCCACCGTGGATCCCTTGGAATGGGCCCAACAACAACGCCCCAACACCAAGTGGATAGTGGAGAGGGTAACCAATGTTACGTTCTTCGTGGTTAAACTGACCACCACCCCCATCGGATGAAAGTATTCACCCATGCACTGATGGATTCTCAGAATGCGCAAACAACTATCTGAGGATATGTTGCCTCAACCGTATCCTGGCCTGCCCGACGGTGATTAGAATAAACGGTTCAGAGCGAACATGGCCGAAGATGGAACTTTCTGAAATGGAGACTTCTGATTGGACAAGAATACATCTAACGGACAGGAACGAATATGAAACATGCAAATGGTGGCCTCTGATTGGACAAGAATCTTCTTGAATTGTAAATATACCCAACGCGGCTCCCCCAGCGTGGGTATGATGTAACATTGGGGAGAATAAACTATATGAAAAAAAACTTCTTGTTGTTGTTGTTCTCTCATGTGTCATCCTTGTTGTTGTTGCTGTTGTTGTTCTCTCTCCGGTCTATATCATAGTGTTATGTTAGAGTGTTAAAGCGTAACGACGGGCGTCGAGGGCGTCACTGCATTTCGAAGAATTAGTGACAATTCCATGGAATATCAGAGCTTCTGAGCTATTTCACCAGGGCGTTGAAGCATTAAGAATGGCTTTGGTGAGCGTTGCTACAAGATGACACCTCACACGACGCATTCGCACCGCGGATGGTCCATCTCTACACCAAATAACATCCTTCACTGCTAAAAAATGCCCACTTTCGCTACTACTCGTACTGATGACGTCACCAATGACGTCGCAGATGCTGTGGATATCCCTCAACTCGGAATGTACACCCCGAGAGCTACAACATGACACCTCCCAGGACGCATTCGGACCAAGGATGGTTCCTCTCTACTCCGAATACCTTCCTTCACTGCCCCAAAATGTCCACTTTCGCTACTACTCCTACTGATGACGTCAACAATGACGTCACAGATGCTTCGGACATGCCTCAACTCGGAATGTACACTTCGAGAGCTACAAAATGACACCTCACACGACGCATTCGGACTAAGGATAGTCCCTCTCTACACCAAACTCACCCCCACGCACCCACAAAATGTCCCCTTTCGCTACTACTCGTACTGATGACGTCACTGATGACGTCACAGATGACGCGGACATGCCTTAAATCGGAATGTACACCCCGAGAACTACAAGATGACACCTTCCAGGACGCATTCGAACCGTGAATAGCCCATCTCGACCCCAAATACCTTCATGTACTGCCCGAAAATGGCCACTTTCGCTACTACTCGTACCGATGACGTCACTGATGACGTCACAGATGACGGGAACATCCCTCAAATCGGAATGTACACCCCGAGAACTACAAGATGACACCTTCCAGGACGCATTCGAACCGTGAATAGCCCATCTCGACCCCAAATACCTTCCTTCACTGCCCCAAAATGGCCACTTTACTTACTACAACCAACTGCGCATGCGCAGATTAACGCGACTTGCATTCAAAAACACACCATTCTGACTCTACCCCACACAAGCTTCACTTTGACACCTCACACGACCCATTCGAACCGTGAATAGCCCATCTCTAACCCAAACACACCCCTACATAACACCCAAAATGCCTACTTTCTATACTACGGCCAGTCTGCGCATGCGCAGACTATTGCACACGGACGATCCATTAGCCCAGTCGGATGCTCCTGCATGAGAGCTTCAAAATAAGACCTCATACGACCTCATAGGATCATTAGGGACTCACCTAGACTCCAACATGCCCACCCCGTATGGCCCTATACACCCATAGCCATGCAGTATATAGGCCTATGGGCCTACCCAGGCCTTGATGACTTTTTTCAAAAATTTCACCGATTCGCTGCGGGACCCTTGCTATGATGTTCTACATGACGAGACGTGAAAAACGAGACCCCACAACCCTACCGCAAATGTCGAGAAGTAGGTTTCCCAGGGGGACAAACATTGATCCTATACCTCCAGTATGGGAATATATATTTATATATATATGTCTATATGGGGCTATATCGTACTTTTTCAAAAATTTCACCGATTCGCACGGGGACACTTCCTATCATGTTCTAAATGACGAGACGAGTAAAACGAGACCCCACAACCCTACCGCAAATGTATAGAAGTACGTTTCCCAGGGGACAAACATTGATCCTATACCCTCAGTATGGGACTATATGGGGCTCGGTGACTTTTTTCAAAAATTTCACCGATTCGTGCCGGGACACTTCCTATCATGTTCTAAATGACGAGACTAAGAAAACGCGACCCCACAACCTATACCGCAAATGTCGAGAAGTAGGTTTCCCAGGATGGTCCTATACCCCCCATACCCCATATAGGCATTTTCCCGTAATTTAGGATAAAGTCCGTGTTCCGTATTTTTTCAGGAAAATTTTTACATACACCCACCCTGGAACTAGGGGGAGATAACTCTATTGATAGGCAAGCCCCGTTAAGCCCGGCGACCTATATACCCCCATACCCCATATAGGCATTTTCCCAGGTTTTTCGATAAAGTCCGTGTTCCGTATTTTTTTTTTTCAGGAAAAATTTTACATGCACCCACCCCATCAGATGCCCCCTCACATAAGCTTCACTTTAATACCTCACTCGATCCCATTGGACCATTAGTAGCTCCCCTACATCCCAAAACGGCTATTTCCATACCCTTGGGCCACCGCGCATGCGCACAATGCCGCTATTTCAATCCCACACCCAGCCCATTAGATGCCCCTTCACCTAAGCTTCACTTTGATACCTCACTCGACCCAATCGGACCATTTTATCTAGGGAAGCTTTTTCCCGCGACCGAATCACCGCCAGGCATGACCGCATCACCGCGGATGAATACATCTTTGACCTGGGTCACGTGATATGCAAATTTGGAACTCTCCTGTGCTGGAGGTAGCTTTTTGGTCATTCTGCCGGAACTATACTCCACTTGACCGCTGTGACCTTGAAATGAGGTGGAAATGAGGTCAATAGGCTCTGTAATGCTCTTTATATACTACTCACCTATCTTCAACAAAAGAGCACGAAAATTGTGTTCGAACTATTGAGTTGCCTTAGTCAGTACGCCGGCTCCGGCAAATAGATCAGGAAAACAGATCAGTTGCGATGTGAGCATCATGATGCCCATCCTCGCAAGTCAATGTATCGATCGATCTGTTAGGATCGATACACTGGCTTGGTTAGTTAACCATACTAGTTCTGGATAAAATAGGTCAAGGAGTTTCTTCTAAATCAAACCAGTCAGTGAACGCGCTAAGCTAGCCGATCATGCCAATCCGCTGCGAGGTATGAGATTGGCAGGTTTGGAGTTCTTCGCGGGCTTTGCTGCTTTGATGTCGGGATGAAGTCGACATCGGAAGTCAAAGTAAGAACCGCAGGCTTGGGATACCGACATGCCAATTCAAAACAAGCGCGGGGGATGAAATTTACGAGATTGTATAATAGAGGCATCGACTCAAGAACTCATTCGAATAACCAAAAATGTCCAGGTAAACCCTCTGCGAGGATTTAGGATTTAGCTGGACTTGTGAAAATGCATGACGCCTAATTGTCGGTGTCGTATCCTCAGAGTTCCGGGCTAAAAAAGTTCCAGTCGGAACTCTGAAGGTAACGCAGACCTGTCCTCATTGTTCCCATCATGCAGATTCTTGACAACATACTCCCATGCAAGAAACGGAAAATGATAGATGATTAGGCTCCGAAACAGATTAACGGGAGAGTTCGTTCTATTTTAGTGGCCGAAAATTGATGATATTGTTGGATTGAAATTCTGATAATTTTCTCTGATACGAAGTTAAGCTAGTCTCTGATATGTCACTCTCTCTGTTTCCAGGCTTGTGGCACATCACGCCAAACAGACAATGGAACTCTTTGCTTCGGATGTTGTACTAACGACACGTGTAACAGAGATCTGTGCGACATAGGTGAAGTATATTTCATTCTTTCATCAGAAATTTATGATAAAAATAATCTTCTAGAATTAAACAAAACGTTTACTACATTGTAGTAGGTGTAGTTCATGTAGCTCTGTATTTGCCAATCAGTGCGCCATCTCAAGTAGAATAATCAGTTAAAGGTGAAATACAAAGCTTTCAATATTATCGCTTTTATATACTTCAAGGAGCAGTTAATGATGGAAATATCAGCCTATCTGCTTCGTTTGGTTTTATTTGAAGTATTTCACCTCTTAGTATACTATCTTTGGATAAATGCTCCAGTGTTGATATCTCAAACCCGGCCGATTTCAGAAACGAAAAACGTATCGATTATCTGCCCTTGTTTGACGCCCATTTGTGACGTTGTCCCTTGTTTGTATTTTGACTCTATCGCCTTCGATGATAGAGTTGTGATAGGCGATAGAGTCGTGATCAACTCAAAAATATTCAACACATCCTGTTGCAAAAAAACCCCAGAAATTAGGCCAATGCCTCTAAAGTTAAGCTGAACATGTTATTTGGAATATAATCAACATCCAGCAGGGGATCAGCATGAACGCGAATGTTGTTTTACATGTGCCGTGACATTACGATATCGATCCGGACCTTATCATCCACATTGTTTGTTTACTGGCTGGGCTGATCAGCTAGTGTCCAGGATAATAAGAACTGTGAGCACTCTCGTGTCCTGGCACATGGAGGCACCGTCGTGATATGACTGAAAAATTGATGAAACACGTCGTTAAATCCTACTTACTCATTCATTCGAATATTGACGCAGAAAATCATTTATGTACGACTGAAAAATAAATGGTGGATCTGACTCATGCTATTCGGGCAGCTGGTCTGACGTGGCATCAATCTCAACGAAAGATAAGCGATGACGATTTGCAAATATAAATTCATTTGGATTTCAACTTTTCAAAGTCTTCCAGCAGACGAAATAATTCAACTAAAACCAGGTGAGGTAGGCCTAGATCGATATTTCTGATATTATTCAGTATATATAAAATGTGAAAAGTAGAAATACAAAACCTTTGCATTTCACTATTAATTGAAAAAATAATAATTACAGTCATTCCACAAGTATTATAAACAGGAATATAAGTATATTATAATAGCCAGGCAGTAATATAATTATGTTTGTATCATTTATTCCCCTCTATGTTCTGGCTTCTATACCCGGTACTGGAAACTACGGAAGCGTATTAGTGCCAGTGTGAAAAAAAAAATTCCGAGATTTATCTCCTAATTAGGACTTATTATCTCCTAATTAGGAGAAAATTATCTCCTAATTAGGACATATTATCTCCTAATTAGGACTTATTATCTCCTAATTAGGAGATAATTATCTCCTAATTAGGAGATAATTATTAGGAGATAATTTTCTCCTAATTAGGAGATAATAAGTCCTAATTAGGAGATAAATCTCGGAATTTTTTTTTGTCACACTGGCACTAATACGCTTACGGAAGCGTATTAGTGCCAGTGTGAAAAAAAAAATCCGAGATTTATCTCCTAATTAGGACATAATATCTCCTAATTAGGAGATAATTATCTCCTAATTAGGACATATTATCTCCTAATTAGGACTTATTATCTCCTAATTAGGAGATAATTATCTCCTAATTAGGAGATATTATGTCCTAATTAGTAGATAAATCTCGGATTTTTTTTTTCACAATGGCACTAATACGCTTCCGTAGGAAACAGCTGTCAGATAATTTATCTATATTATTTACAACACACTTAAGCCCAAGTCCCACTTAGGCGAATTCTTTTACGAAGCTTGACGATTTAAGATCGTAAGTATTGGTAAGATGATCGCAAGCTATTCGTAAAAACATTCGCCATGATTCGTAAGCTATCGCTTCAATTCGTAAGAAAATCGTCGCCTCGGTTTTATCGCCGCGCCAATTTCAATATGTTAAAAAAATTCGCCAAGCAATACGATTTTGCCTTAAGTCTCAAATATTCGTAATTTTATCGTAAATAATCGTAAGTCGTCGTAACTACGTTGTAATGCATCGTAATTAAGTAGTAATTTAATCGCCTTATTGGTAACAGTTCCGTTAATAATCGTCAAGTGAAAAATAAATACTAATAGTTACGATAACTTACGACAGGAAACGATGGTATACGAAGTAATCGTAAACATTTGACCCAAACTGTCATAACAACGTCATAAAAACGTCGTAAAATTTTCGTACGTATTCGCAAGACATCGTGAGATAATGGCAAGTAGTCGTATGCACTTCGTAAATGTTCGCAAATACATCGCACATATTCGCAACTGTATCGCACTGATTCGCCTAAATTTGGGTGCGAATATCGCTAACTGTCGTAAAAGTAACGTATTTCTTTGTAACTGCATCCCAAACAGTCGTAATTATTCGTAAAACATGTCGTATCTATTCGTCCCAAATGACGGGAAAACCGGCTTTTGTAAAGCGACTTATTACGAAACATTACGACCAATACATCGCAAAGTTTCGCAAACAACTTCGCTTAAGTGGGACTTGGGCTTTATACCCAACGCACACAGCGAACATTTTATTGTATTAGAACAAAACAGTGTTCTGAGCTGTTTCTGTATGCTGTGAGCGGAGCCAAAAAAAAAACACAGAAGACATCTGTTCGGAACAAATATTCGTGAGGTGAAACTTGTTTGATATTGCAAACATCTTTTGCCCTGAAAGTTTCTGTCGTCTGTGTGAAGGGACTGCGAACATTCTCAGAACATTTTCCAACTACTGACCCATCAACTGGCGAGCCTCGCTCATGTGACAAAGGATTGAACCCTGAGGATACGTCTATTTGTGGCGCTGGCGGTTTGTTTCGAGAATGAAATGTTCGCTGTGCTCGGGAAACAAGAACGAAAACAGGCAAAAACAGGGAACAATGTTTTTGTTGTAATACAACAAAATTTTCGCTGTGTGGGTTGGGCTTAATTCAATTACCGGGAAACCACAACAATTTGTCAGAAAGGGCACGTTCGGGTGGCCTAACACGTATCGATGTCGACCTGCTAGGTTCACCAGATGACCCGGTATAGCATCAGCCAGATACATTTTCAAGGGCTGCTCGAATGCCAATTACACAGGGGCTCGTTACCGTAATTAATTGGTTAATTAGGTTGATTACAGGGGCGGGTGTCGAGGTAGGGAATAAATGGGGAAGAGAGGACAATGAAGTCGAAGCCGCCACGCTCACAAACCTCTTCTTTTATCTTCCCCCTTGTCTTCGAAAATCGAATAAACTTCCCTTTTAACAGGTCGAGAAATGGTTAAAACGCATATATCTTACTTTACCTTCTCCCGATCTCAAAAAGGTCCATTTATCCGCCAAATTTTAACCGATATTTCCTGACTGACCAAAATCTCGATAATTCCTCTCGCCACAGTGCCCGAGAACGAGCGAGACTTCCTCGCCAAGGTTCGTCGCGAGCCAACTATCAGCTGGTATCAGTTGACTCCATTTGCGTACACTTCGCCATCCATAAGATGGCTTGCGAATCGTGTGTCTCCATTATCGCGGAGCGATATCCGGTGTTTTACCGGATTCTGTTCGGCCTTCATCCGGCGGAGAACAGACTCGAAAACTCTGATAAATTACAGGTTTTCATACATACCCCGGAAACAGATAATGCCTGGGCTTACAAAAGATATAGGTATGAATAACTTTCGTATCATCCAAGAGGTGTGGTAGATCTGTAATTTTGAACAAGTAGATCATCACATGACTCGAAAATGGCGGGTTACGTTGGGGTTACGTCGGTAGACTTTAGCTGATTGGCTGACGAAGTCACGTGGTATTGATTTATGGAAATTCCCTCTAGCAGTTGCCGAAAGTAGTCTGAAATGGATACACACGATCCCAGGGTCAGTCTTACCGCGTATAGATGACCGAGATGGTTACAGGTTGAGTTGACTCGAGACCTAAATGGCGGATGACGAGAGCAAGCAAGCTGAAACTGCCTGACTCGCACGACACAATGTTATTATCCAGGGACAGGCAGGTACCGAAAAACGTTTTTAATAAGAAAAGTGGCAAATCTTTTAAAACAGCAGGGAAAGAATACAGCCACCACGGGTATAGCTACTGACGGCTCGCGACGAACTCGGGCCTAGCGAGGAAGTCTTGCTCGTTCTCGGTCACTGAAGCGAGAGGAATTATCGAGATTTTGGTCTGTCAGAAAATATCGGTTAAAATTTGGCGGGTAAATGGACTTTTTTTTGCATAAAGAGGCCAGATCGGGAGAAGGTAAAGTAAGATATATGCGTTTTAACCATTTCTCGATCTGTTAAAAGGGAAGTTTATTCGATTTTCGAAGACAAGGGGATATAAAACAAGAGGTTTGTGAGCGTGGTGAGGTGACGACTCCGACTTGATTGTCCTGCTCCCTTCCCCATTTATTCCCTACCTCGACTCCCCCCCCCCCTGTAATCAACCAAATTAACCAATTAACAATGATAACGAGCCCCTGTATGCCAATACAGGTAGATCACCGACCAAAGCTGAACAAAACTGAAAATATATTGTGGATTTCAGAGTTGAGCTAATCGTTAAAGAGTGTATTATTCGGTCACGGTTTGAAAATTCGGACGATGCATGAGACAGTATGTCCAGAACTGTAGCTATCTCTGATTCGATTCAGACTCCACATGCAAAAGGAGGCTGTTGGGTCCCCTGGTACTCTCAAGATTTTGTGATAAGTACCTACAGGTGAAATTGCCATATAGTAACCTATGGGGCTGTATTGCATTGAAACGGTGGCACGCGGAAACTTTCAAAGTTCGCGACTTGTGTTAAAGGGAACGTAAACTCGGGTGAACGTGCGTGGCCAGTTAAAGCTTTTTCCTCATAGAATCCAAATCGTGTATCAGATATTTGTTTACATTTTTTTAAAGCAGTACTTAAACGTTTTAACTTCGCTACACTGAAACAACATAGAAGCCACCATGTTTGAAGAATCGTGACGTCAGCGTACACTAGTTCTTCTGCCTCTGGAGGTAAAAACGCGTCAATTGGCAGAGTTGCAGTGTTCGAGGCCGTAGCTCACAAACATGAACGAGGATGATAGTGCGACGTGTCGGGATTACCTGGCACATTGTGATAGCCAAATGCAGAGCAGCCCGACATGGTAGAATATCTGACAGAATCAGGCCGTATTCTACAACAAAACTAAACTGTAACATAGCATCTGTCAGTCGGGGAACGGAGAGGTGCATAAAAACGACCATGTGCGGCCATGTTATCTCGGCACAGAGAATGTCCGATGATATAGGAGATTATCGGCACAACTGAATTTTACGCTTTCCCATTGGATTAAAATCATGCCCAAAATAAACATGGCGGCGCCCTCGAGAAATTCCAAATCATAGTATTTTCCATGTTTGCGTCTTTCTCATTCATTGGGGGGAAAAAATGGAGAGAATTTTTTTTTGTCACGATTCTTTTAATCTACATGTATAGGGACTCGTGTATAATTCCCGTGGTGTAGGTGACAACAGGGAGTATGGGTATTCAAAATTGTAGTATATGTACTTTTTTTTCTATTCAATACTGACAGCCATTTGCCCACCGTTGCGCTATGGACCGAGATGCACCGAAATTTGCGGCCATTGCGTTAATAGTGAGCAGTGTGACAGAGTAACGGGGCAGTGCAATAATGGATGTGCTCCGGGCTATCTACATCCTTATTGCAAAATACATCAGACACAGATCTGTCCCATAGGGAGGTATGGTCCATTCTGTACTGAGGATTGTGGACATTGTGTTAACACGGAACAGTGTGAGAAAACAACCGGAAGGTGTATTCACGGCTGCGCAGATGGTTATGTGGCCCCTTTTTGTCAAGCAGGTAATTATAACAGAGAACACATATTTTTTTTAAATAAGGTTAGAGCGTACTTAAAAACGAGCATTTGATTAAGATAAACGTTGTAATTGATATAATATTTCACAGTATCTATAAAAAAAATGACATTTCACACCGTGTTAGAATTGTTTCATATGATATGAGGTGAATTACTGATCCATTCAGACGATAAAATAGCTTAATTAAATAGGAGATTCCATGGTCCAGGGGCCGTGAATTGTTTGCTCAAATTTCATGGTACAACCTGCACGCTATACCAGTAGATCTAAAATATATATCTATGTTTGTGTAATACAGAGCAGGGTGAATGTGGTACCTGTTCAATCAGATTAAACACTCAACCTGTAACCATCTCGGTCATCTATACGCAGTAAGACTGACCCTGGGATCGTGTGTATCCATTTTCAGCCTACTTTCGGCAACTGCAAGAGGGAATTTCCAGAAATCAATACCACGTGACTTCGTTAGCCAATCAGCAAAAGTCTGCTGACGTAACCCCAACGTAACTCTCCATTTTCGAGTCATGTGATGTCCTACTTGTTCAGAATTGCAGATCCACCACACCTCTTGTATGATACGAAAGTCATTCATACCTATATATTTTGTAAGCCCAGGCAATATCTGTTTCATAAGTGGTATTAATACCTGTAATTTATCAGATTTCTCGAGTCTGTTCTCCGCCCGATGAAGGCCGAACAGAATCCGGTAAAACACCGGATATCGCTCCGCGATAATGGAGACACACGATTCGCAAGCCATCTTATGGATGGCGAAGTGTACGCAAATGATTAAACACTAAAGGTGTTATATCATACATTTTTCACCGACATTGCTAAAATATGGTTGCCTGGAAGGAAAGGAAATCAGTGGAATTACAACGCATCAGAATGAACAGATATGATTGTGTAGGGTATGGCAGAGTGGTTGTGGGGGTGGGATTGTACACTGCGAAAAAAGTGTTGAAGCCATCTTAGCACCAGAATTGTGTTGAATATAACACAAATTATGTTGAAATCAACACCAATTTGTGTTGAACTCAACAAGATTTTGTGTTGATATATGGAGCTCAACACAAAACCATGTTGATTTTAACACAAAGCATTTTGTGTTGAAGCCATTTTAGCACATACAGTGTACCTCATACATGTTTTCATATTATTCAGGCCTGCTTAGAAGTAACACTGTCTTATGAATATGTGTTTTCGAATCTGCACGGAAAATCTTCATAGACGACGGCTGCGGCTGGATGCCGGATCTTGGGCTGGTATATCAGTCATTGCATACGCCATTCGTTTATATTTTTGCAGTTCATTTTTACAGTTCATTACAGTATAGTTTTTACTATAAATGGTTACGTATCTCGTACCGGTGTGTCATTTTAGCTTGTCCCAGCCCTTGGTATGGTCATGGATGCAGTAGTCTGTGTGGTCGCTGCTTCAACGAAGAACGCTGCGATCATCGCAATGGGACGTGTATACATGGTTGTGAAACAGGGTTTACTGCACCGAGATGTTCTGAAGGTAACCGTACAGGCGCATTTAGCACCCCAAACCCCAGCCGCCCTACTGCCACCCTCCTGCAGTGAACTTCTCTCTTGCGCTCTGAAACGGAGAAATGTGAAGAGTTCAATTTTATTTTATAATATTAAAATTATTTTGAGCCTATATTTGTAAATCCTGAGCAGAGGATGATGGGTGAATACAAAAATTGCGTCCGTGTGAGGTACCAGAAAATGTTCTCGCTTTTCTTCAAACCTATTATATTTCTGCGATTTATTTACTAATTCACCATTCAATTACTTGAATGAAAATTTGAAAACTCTCACTGAAACAGCGGATGAACAAGGCTTTATGAGAAAATGACGTTATCACTGATCTTATGTTTCTTACATTTTCTGGTAGAATTTCAGCGTTTTTGCTCCTTAATCTCAGCGTTTTCAGCGTTTAGCGTTTTCGTCTTCATGCCATATTATGTCGAGGCTGTCCAGCCTACTAATAAAGAGAAAGTCGAAAAAAAGCAATTGGTAAGATGTCAAAGACAGTTTCATGAAGTTGAATGTACCCCGTCACATTATCATTTTTTGAGGGCTGAAGTTTATCAATAACCAATCTAGGTAAACCAAGATGGTAAATCAGGGAAATACCATGTCGACGAAACTCTGTGAAAACTTCACGCGAAATGTTGGCTGATATTCTACGAGATCCGATAGTAAACCAATCACGACAATTTCTACCTTTTCTCTCTGGCAATGATTGGTTTTTAGTTCATGGAGATAAACATCTTCGCACGGTACAATCTTTTGATATTTTCTACCCCCTAACAAAGCCAGACTTTTCGGCGGGAGCAAACTCTTTGATCTTCTCGGTTAACCACAAACACTGTCTGGAAATGATGCCATATTTGGATACTGTTTCAGGATAATGTTTATTCTATTGTATTGTATTGTATTGTATTGTATTGTATTTATTTCAGAATCCCACAGGCCATGGGCCCACTTGCTGGCGTGATAACATAACATTTTAAAGAATATACGGCAAAAGTCGTACACAACATAAATAATATGATGTAGAGAATTGAATAGGAAGTCGAGATAACAAAAATAAGTATAGGCTAATAGATTAAGCACATAGTTCACTACATTTAAAAATTATAAACTATATATATTTATTAAGTAAAAATTACATCGAAAGAAAAATAAAAAATGGTTGGAAATTAAGAAAAGATCGTAGATTTGACCCTGCGCTTAAAACGAGAATGGGTAACAAAGATGTCAAGATCATATTTTGTGACTAGCTGATTAGAACAATGCATGGATCTATTGAAAAAACTATACATTCTGATATGTATTCTGCTTCTGGAAGGCTTAAAAACATCAATACCAGTATACCGTGTGTAATTAATGTGGGCGTGATTTTTAAATTGTTCCAAGGTAGCCAAATGATTGGCTAACTAATGTATATATACGCGGCTGAGGACGCGGGTTCTAGTCTCGCACGGGACTGACCCATCCAGCACTAGTATTTGTGCTTTACTAAGAAAGTGTCATCCTAAAAATAATTGGATATAACTAATGTAGTTTCAAAGTCCCAAGATATTTATATAGGGTTGCAATCAGATATAATATTCCGTGATATGATATCGGAGTTTACTGAGATTGATCTACAACGAACTGCGTGTACCAGCATCATACTTGTCGCCTGAATCCTCAACCACACCATCTCCTCCCGCAGCCTGCTTTCCTTTGAAGTCCATTTTGAATTTTTGTCTTGTCCCAGATCGCATCTCTCTTCCGACAAAGTGTCGCCACCATAATGCCATACAGTTTTTGCATAACGTATGACATAAATTTAAATTTTGTCTTAGCCATCTCTGATCCCATCTTGATTTTCCGGTGTCAATGTATTCGTTCATCACGGGATCATAAAATGTCCGAAATCTGTACCCGCTCTTTACATGCATTACACACAAGGCATCGAACAGAATAAACACGATGTTCTAATTTCTATCGAACTTAATTCACAAAGGATTCGTGAAGATGATAATATGTATATATCATCCAACACGTTTAATTTAATATCTTGTCTGTCTACCATTT
The DNA here is from genome assembly GCA_036873755.1 of Hanleya hanleyi. Lineage (NCBI taxonomy): Eukaryota > Metazoa > Mollusca > Polyplacophora > Lepidopleurida > Hanleyidae > Hanleya > Hanleya hanleyi. The sequence goes on from JAVTVY010016245.1 coordinate 56,603, forward strand.
TTTAGGCGATATACAAGATAATCTTAGAGCCTAAACTGGGAAACTTCTCAACTGTATTTGTGTAAGGGGGATCGTATCTGTTGCAAAGAAACGAAAAGGAAGAACAATCTCGAAATGGCTTGCCTGTTTCAACAACAGAGTAAAATTACTAGCAATATTTGATGACTCCATTACAGTTCCTCTGAGTGACACTTTATTTTCATAGAACACATGGCATCGACTACCTTCTGCCACAGATACTTTTACCATAATACGAAACCAGATCAGCATGATTCGATACGCGATTTTCTTTATAGCTTGGTAATATGCTAGTCCGAAAATCTGTTTTCCTTAACATACACGAGGTCCCGATGTTTGTATACTTTACAGAGCTGGCGATACGACTTGTGGACGGCAAGTCGTCCTCAGAAGGCAGAGTGGAGGTTTTTCATGACAATTCCTGGGGAACTGTCTGTGACAATGGTTTTAACATCTCGGAAGCTCAAGTGGCATGTAGAGAACTCGGGATGTCCAGGTAGGAAAACCCGGTCAGGGGGAGAACCGAAATGGAGTAGTCACATGTCATTGATAAGGCATTTTACACAAAGAACACCACGAAGACTGGTTGTCGTCAAGCGAAATCATAATATCTCTAGAAATTTCAATTTATGCACGAATGAAATTGGGACTAACTTTGGTGCGAAAAAAGGTGTATCAGTTAGTGATAGGAAAATTCTTTTGTAGTTTCGGATGCACTATTTTGTAAATTGGTGAGATATGTAAGTGGTGAGTAGTATACGGGGGTATGAGACTCACAACTTAATCAGGAAGGAAATGACGTCAGAATGTCAAGGTTAAAGGTTAGAGGTGATAGGTCGAAGGTCGAACGGCTGGCGTTCAAATTGAGCGGATCAGGGACAAGGATTATTTGAAACCGCGTCCAATGATAGCTTAGGGGTTCAGATTGGGTTGGCGTTCAACGGGGAGTGAAACTTTATAGAGCTCGTAACAGTTTAAGTCGAGATTTTGAAAATAAATAGAAAAATTGACATTTTGTCACTCGCGCATTTGGAATTAACGCGCTTCCGTAGTTTTTCACTCGTCAGCATGATATGCGTGTACTGGTTATATACAGTGATCTATGCCTATGACGGGATATCTACGCTGCGAGTATCGTGCTAGATCGAAAGGGTTACACGGATCTTCAACGACAGTGGCTAATAACGTCAAGAATATGGAAAAATACGAATTTCAGATATATTTTTGATAAATCATTCTTGCGAATTTGTCATGTGCCCGCTTCCGTGGAACTGGAATTGTACCTGCAGTGAGGGTCTCACACTATGATAGTTCCGATGGGATAATGAATCCGTTTGATCCCCCATATACTTTGAACGTGTCTTGGCATCAACTCATTGCCTTTTTTGGAGAAGAGAATAAATCATTTCAATTTCGATTTTTTCGGTCCGTAAAAACTATAGATACAAAGAGGCTACGAGGTATAACTGTTTCTTGAAAACAGCGTCTGATCTCTTTTTTTATTTTGGTAAATAAGACAATGACACATCATATGGTCTGATATATACGACCTAAATCATATTAAATAGTAAACGTCGTATTAGAGAAAGTGTGAGAAAGCTGTGACGTAGGGTTTACTGGTACATGTGAGTGGTTCGGATATTTGAACGAATAACGGCAATTCTCTTGGAATGACAGGGTACCGATGTGTATGCTCTATTTCTTACAGAGCCATCTTGCTTTCGAATTTTCACAGATTTTAGATTATTTTAGATTTCTGAGATTAGTCAGATTTCTTCATATGGACATACTGACCGTAAGAGAGAACTGTTGTGATCGTGGATTATATAAATAACGTCATTGTATATCATAGCGTTGTCTTTTATGTACTCGTTTATGAACTCCGAGCTCCGAGCTAGTAGTATACAAAGGGTAAATAGAGTCCGATTGACCTCAGAAATTTGCATAATTTGTGGCGGTCACGTGGCGGAGAGAGAGGTCAAGTGAACTATAGTTCCGGCAGAAGGACCAAAAGCTACCTCTAACACAGGAGAGTTCCAATTGTTGGAGGGGATGTATTCAGGATGTATTCATCCGCGGTGATGCGGTTTGGCCGCGGTTTTTGCGGTGATTCGGTCTCGGGAAAAAGCTTCCGCGGAGAAAAAGTAGTCCCTAGATAAAATGGTCCGATGGGGTCGAGTGAGGTATCCAAGTGAAGCTTATGTGAAGGGGCATCTAATGGGCTGGGTGTGGGGTTGACATATCGGCATTCTGCGCATGCGCGGTGGCCCAAGGGTATGGAAATAGCCGTTTTGGAGCTAGGGGAGTCCCTAATGGTACAATGGGGTCGAGTGAGGTATCAAAGTGAAGCTTATGTGAAGGGGCATCTGATGGGCTGGGTGTGGGGTTGACCTATCGGCATTCTGCGCATGCGCGGTGGCCCAAGGGTATGAAAATAGACGTGTTGGGATGTAGGGGAGTCCCTAATGGTCCAATGGGGTCGAGTGAGGTATCCAAGTGAAGCTTATGTGAAGGGGCATCTGACTGGACTAGCGGCTCGGTCGTTGTCACCATTCTGCGCATGCGCATAGACGTTTTGGGATCTGATGGGTTGGGTGTGCGGTAGGAATATCATTCTGCGCATGCGCAGATGCAATGCGGAGCTCTCGTCCAATCAGAAGCGAGTATTTCAAATCCGTCACACAGCACTCGTCCAATCAGAAGCGAGTATTTTGACCCGGTGCATTATGGGGCATATCCAAGATGGCGGCACGTATGTTCAAGATGGCGGCACATCCGGTGTCGAAAACTGGTCATTTTATCGGGATGTGGTCACCTAGTGTCGAAAAGTGGACCCTGTATGGGTCCCGCTAGACGTTTTGGGAGCTAGGGGAGTTACTCATGGTCCGATGGGGTCGAGTGAGGTATCAAAGTGAAGCTTATGTGAAGGGGCATCTGACTGGACTAGCGTCTCGGGCGTTGTCACCATTTTGCGCATGCGCATAGACGTTTTGGGATGTAGGGGAGCCCCTAACGGTCCAATGGGGTCGAGTGACGTATCAAAGTGAAGCCTAGGTGAAGGGGCATCTGATGGGTTGGGTGTGCGGTAGGAATATCATTCTGCGCATGCGCAGATGCAATGCGGAGCTCTCGTCCAATCAGAAGCGAGTATTTCAAATCCGCCACGGAGCTCTCGTCCAATCAGAAGCGAGTATTTTGACCCGGTGCATTATGGGACATATCCAAGATGGCGGCACGTATGTTCAAGATGGCGGCACATCCGGTGTCGAAAACTGGCCATTTTTGTCGGGATGTGGTCACCTAGTGTCGAAAACTGGACCCTGTATGGGTCCCGCTAGACGTGTTGGAGCTAGGGGAGCCACGAATGGTCCAATGGGGTCGAGTGAGGTATCAAAGTGAAGCATTCGTGAAGGGGCATCTGATGGGCTGTGTGTGTGGTTGAACTAGCGGCATTCTGCGCATGCGCAGTCTGGCCGTAGTATAGAAATAGACGTGTTGGGGTGTAGGTGGGCCGCTAGTGGGTCGATGGGATCGAGTGAGGTATCCATGTGAAGCCTAGGTGAGGGAGTTACACTAGGGTGTCGTTTCCATTCTGCTGCGCAGGTCACGTCGGGGGTTGACACGTACGTGTGTTCAACCTCCGGGTTTTTGTGTTTTTCCCGCCCCGGCCCCCCAGCGCGAGCGGCGCGCGCGCGCGGGTTCTCCGGCCGCAGCGCGCGCGAGTTCTCCAGAAGTGCGCGTCATCAACGGCAGTGCGCGCGCGGACGCGGGACAAATGGTCAAAGGTCACCTCCAGGTTAAACGGTCCAATGTCCAATGAGACAATGTTGCGGCATCGCTATAGTCAGAGCTTGAGCACAAAAAAGGGGATTCTAGATGAACCTGGGAAAGATGGGCAGGTCCATTTGGACCAATCAGCGGTCGAGAAAAAGAGCCAATCAGCGGTCGAGAAAAAGAACCAATCAGCGGTCGAACAATCAGCCAATCGAATTGGGGTACTCACGGTGTGCTTTCGCTCACGTCTGTGCCTACATCTGGGTTCTTGTACACCCGGGTAATGTTTTCTGGACATGGATGGGTTACCTTTGGCTCCATTCTAGGCCACTGATTGGCTAATACGGTGTTCAAAGCCACTTTCATGCATTATGCTCATAGAACTTATAGTCAAAATCTATACGTGTTGGACGAGTCTCTTCACTCACCGTATACACGTACCTCAATGAAATGCCCGCTCCAAACCTAGACCAAAAACACGTACTTGGTCTGTAGGCTGATTTCATTGGCTCTCTATTTTTACTATAGTGCTCTTGCATTCTAACCTTGATGGGTTACATAGAACTTATAGTCATCAACATAATCTATACGTGTTGGACGAGTCTCTGCACTCACCGTATACACGCACCTCAATGAAATGCCCGCTCCAAACCTAGACCAAAAACACGTACTTGGTCTGTAGGCTGATTTCATTGGCTCTCTATTTTTTACTATAGTGCTCTTGCATTCTAAACTTGATGGGTTACATTTTGGCCCCACCCTACACCACTGATTTCAGTTTGACTGAATCTCCACATTGGGCATTGATGCATTAGGAATAAAACACACAAGACAGGGTTTTTTGGTGAGATCTCATTTTTTTTATTCAGTGAACAACAACAACGTGAGAACAACCACTTGAAAACTGAAGCCCAGAACAAGGGGCTTGTAATTAATTGAAGCCCAGAACAAGGGGCTTGCACATTGAAGCCCAGAACAGGGGGTTTGTAAACTTAAGCCCAGAACAAGGGGCTTGTAATTAACTTAAGCCCAGAACGGGGCTTGTACATTGAAATGATGGGCGGCCCAGTCATAGACGAGTATATCGCGGTCCTCGGCCTGGGGGTACTCGTCAAACATCTGTACGATGGTAGATAAGGGTCTTCCCCGGCACCGATGGTACAGGTAAAACAAGCAATATTGTCCGCACACGCCACTGGTCAGGCTTTGCAACGTTTGACTGTTCCAACACCACGTCTCTGTGCCTTGATCCATAAAGTCTGTTAAATCGGGATGGAGGGGTGGCAGGCCGTACCGGTCAAAGTATTCGCCCTGCTGTTCTGTCAAGTACACGGCCACCCAGTGTTCACCGGGCCGATCCATCGGGTCCGTGTTGAGAACGTAAGCAGCAGGATACATACGGTATAATGGAAACACATCTCGGGCGAACACCCTTGAAAGACCATACGTGTCTCTGGGTCATTCTCCAGCACGGTGGTTATCTGGTCTGTATCCATGTTAGGTGGAGAAGTCACACAGGACGTTGCGCGCCTTTTCCACTTGAATGATGTTGTCAAACTCGGCGTAGCAGATCACATTGACGGTGGTCGCCAGGGCTCGTGCAAAGTGGATTTCCAACCGTAAGTTGCCTTGCTTGGCCAGGGCCAGCTGATGGTCGTTCTCTAAGGTGGGGGTCAGATCGAAACAGAACAACGTGTATCCGTTCGCGTAGTCCTCCCGACTGATCATATTCCCTTCGTCCTGGTTGATTTGACCGGTGGCTGTAAGCAGGCTCTGATAGGCTCGAATGAAATTCGCGCGCCCAAAGTTCTGTGTTAAGGCCGTGGCTGGGACCTGTTGTCCATCCACATGCAGGGCCACAAAATTGATGCCGAAATGTTGAAAGTCAAACGGATTCTCTGGGTAGGCTCCGCTGAAACTGGTATTTTCCACACAGGCCAGGATCAATCGCTTGGGTAGTTCCCCCAGGAACAGGTTTTCTTTGTTGGCGCCCATATTTCCAGCAGTCACAGAGAACACTTTGGTTTGTACACGTCGGATAGGGTACTGGGCTGGATTGTTTCCAAGGCTTTCATGTGTCCCAATTGAACGGCTGGATTCGGTTTCACTTTTCGGACATACAGGACTGCGTCTTGGATGACAATCTTATAGTCCGCTGCATGCCCCTCTACGTTAGTGGCCATCAAGGCGAAGGTCGGAGGCGCCCGTATCAGTCGGATTTTGATGGGGATCTTGTTCAACAGGTACCGGTCTTGCATGAACATGTCTGCGTGCAGTCGATCCATCATATCCACCGAGGCACTGTTCGCAGTGAAAGCCTTCCGTTTGTTATATCCCCCATTGTCCACCGTGTCCATGTGCTCGGGCGTGTCCTTGTAGAATAAAGCGGTTGTCAGCTGAGATTTTTAGCCTCTCGGCCATACGACAACAGTGTCTCGATGTAGGCTCGATAGGGGTACGTGTTGTTGGAGTCACTGATGAGTTTGTCGCTGAGAAAAATATCCACCTGCTGAAACATCGAGTGCAGCCAGAGATTCGTCGGGCCCACCGTTGCTTGGTCAGCGATTCTGGTGCCAGCTCCATTGACCACCTTGGCTTTCACATACAAGTATGTATGGGCTAAATCAACATAGGCCGTATCCGCATTACTGATGGTGAACTCGATGGGCCCGG
>JAVTVY010016246.1:0-61636 GCA_036873755.1 Hanleya hanleyi
TAACATTTTTTACTTTTTGGAATAGTGTTTACATTGAAGCGATATGTAACAGGTGGGAAAAATTGACGACATCTGGCGACTAAAAAACAACCATATGACTCTACAGGGAAGCATCACTCAGCAGCTAACATTCAGACCCGAGATGACGGTGAGTTCTCGGACGTAGCCTTAGTATCTTAGCCGCGCTTTTATTGCTGCTTTTCAGGTGGAGACTGTGACGTATCCACACGGCCGCTGGCACCGGCTTAAGCGGAATTAGATACGCAGCGATACGCTGTGATGACAGATCAGCTCAAACAACTCATCTGATGTTAATGGATGGGCATCGTAGACGTCTGATGGAGTGAACGCCTGAACATGGGACAAATCTGGTAAATGCAAGAATACCCAGAGAAACTAACCTGTAATGCCCGACGTCGTACGGCTTAAATTTCCCACAAAACAATAAACCTACATGTATTTGTCGAATGAAGTGTACAGACAGTACGGTACAACTCCAAAACGGGGAACATTCTCAAATCAAGCAGTAATAGCATCCCAGGTAGATGGAGATCCTAGGTATATTGCATTAAATCGTAAGTTAATCTTGTATTTACACCAATATATCTTCCGGGTATAAAACCGTTTTGATTTTCGCTTATAAGGTGAGGTAAATACTTTTCAATTCTTTGTGCGATTGCTGCAGCCCCAATTTTGTAAGTAATATTAAGAAGTGTGATGGGTCTCCATCTCTTCAGAAATTGCTTTGATTTACTCTCTTTCGGGAAACATGTAATGACTCATTGTCTCTGTGTTACTGACAGGGAATGCTTTTTATAAGCATAATTCAATGCATTCAATATTTTTTTTTTCAAATCCATAAAAAAAAATTTGAAAAATTCTGCTGTGTAACCATCCGATCCTGGACTTTTTCGTTCTTCATCTTTTTAAAAGTGCTCAAGATCTCCTCTTTGGAAAATTACCCTTCAAGCTCATTTCATTGTTCTGTATTTAATTTGGTCACCTTAGTTTGCAATACCTCATCTACATTAATTGGACTAGTTTCTTTTTTGCTATAAACTACAACGCATATAAGGGAAGTGGGAAGAGGTGCCGAAATACTGACAGGGCCACATGACTTCACAGTATAATCTTCTGGTTAACCTATTCTAAAGCACCTGTTCCTGTTACCTGTTCATGTGGCAACGTGGATGATATGACCACACGGCCCCTAGTACCGGCATAAGCGGTATTAGATACAAATCTAGAGGGCTTTGATGGAAATGCTCTGACAACTCGTATATTGGTAATTGGTGAGCTGTGTCGCTGTGACAACTCGTACACTGAGGATTGGTAAGCTGTATCGTCGTCAGATGAAAATGACGGCATTTAACACAAAAGACTAGTCTGTAAGGTCCGATGTCGACCCAGCATCAACTTCCCACAAATGCCAACATATATCAAAGACCAACAGGTCTGTACAGGGGCGGACCTCGGGGACGAAACGTCCACCAGCAGAATCTCGCCATATACAGGTAAAAATTACAAAGCATGTAAGGGAAGTGGGGAGAGGTGCCGACATACTGATAGAGACACATGGCTTCACAGTATAGTCTTCTAGTTAACCTATTCTAAAGCACATGTCAAGAATCTAACGATTCGTGATATGTGTAGTATCTCAGGTACGATTTTATTGTACATGTTCATGTGGCAACGTGGATGACATGACCACACAGCCCCTATCGCCGGCATAAGCGGCATTAGATACAAATCTAGAGAGCTATGATGGAAATGCTCTGACAACTGGTGTATTGGTAATTGGTGAGCGGTGTCGCTGTGACAACTTGTACACTGGGTATTGGTGAGCTGTATCGTCGTCAGATGAAAATGACTAGTCTGCAAGGCCCGATGTCGACCCAGCGTCAACTTCCCACAATGCCAACATATATCAAAGACCAAAAGGTCTGTAAAGGGGCGGGCCTCGGTGAGGAAACGTCCACCAGCAGAATCTCGCCATATACAGGTAAAAATTACAACGCATATAAGCTTAGTGGGAAGCGGTGCCGACATACTGACGGAGACACATGACTTCACAGTCTTCTGGTTAACCTATTCTGAAGCACATACCAAGAATCTAACGATTCAGGTACGCTTTTATTGTACCTGTTCATTTGGCAACGTGGATGACATGACCACACGGTCCCTAGCACCGGCACAAGTCGTTTATAATATCCTTGGGCTTCTTTTCAGAATACTTCACCATATTCCGCTTTTGTACGAGTAATTATGCCATCAACCTTATTTTTATTTGTCTTTACTAATTCTTCTTTCATGGTTCTTGTCTTTTGTAGTGTTGTATTTTTGTAATGAATGTCATTCTCTTTATCTAGTTTTTCCTCTATGTTCTGTAATTCAGACGAAAGTTCAGTTTCCTTAGCTTTTGGCTGTCGTTTTTTATTGGACGATATGCTATAGTCTTCCTTCTATTTTTGAAAAGTATAACCTCAAATGACAGTTAATAGATCGTTAATAGTGTAGTTCTCGTGTATATTACCCCCCTCAACTTTATATTATGGTATTGTTTCATTTATAACTGTTTAACTGCATTTGCATAGGCCATGTCTTTCAGTAATGAATTATTGACTTTTCAGAACACTTTTTCTCTTCGAAGATTTTCCAATTTTATAGATATGCTAATCAATGAATGGTCTGTTCGATAACTTGGTTGAATATTTGTATTATTTACACAATGCAGTATATCACGGAATATTAGGACAAAGTCCAGCCGTGATTGTTCGATTGGGGTGGGCTGCCAACATGTATACCTCATCTCCGGATAAAATTCTCGCCACGGATCCAATAAATCTAAAAGTTACTTGACATCACAAACTTTCAGCCTAGATTTTGGATGGTTAATATTATTTCTTTGGTAGGCATTCAGAAGTCGGCGTATATAACACAAGGCTATTCTTTGGATATTATATATTGTGCCTGTTATTCATTTGTATAAATTACCCTCATCTGTACCATGTAGTTTATTAGCTTTGAAAAATTTGGAAGTATCTCCAACGAAACGTCACCTCCACAGCAATAAAGAAGTTGTTATCCAACGAATAGCATTGTGGTTAATATTAGAATAATTGCCGTAGAAAACAATCGTAGCAACAACCTTGTAATAAAGGTCAGTTGGTAGGTAGAGATCTATCAATAATTTAGTTTAAATACAGAATGGAACCATCTCTACCATCGCATCTAGTAGAATACAACTAAGTTAATAATATAGTAGAGCAATCAAAAGCATGCATGTACATATAGTGTCTCCTAACATATCGTACATATACAGCTCAAATGACTGCCACAGTTCAGCACTTATACATATATAGGATATACCGAAGAAAGGTTAGGCGTCTTTCAGATATATGGAAAGCACAATATAAATTTGAATTGATAAGTACATGTGTGTTGTAAGTGTCAGGCTTTCTTAACTTTTGCATAGATTAATGCTAGTTCAACTGAAATGTTTCAGTACTCGAATTGCAATAGAGGTAGATTGTTGACCAAACCTCAAGAGAAAAGGTAATGCTTCGGAGATTCACGAACAAACAACGGAAATGCTCAAGAATAAATTTCATTCTGTTAACATTTCGAATCTTTTTGACCAATGTAATACATATCTGCCTAGCCTGGCCTTAGGTTAATACCGTTCAATGACGTTATCAGCATATTGTCGACATCCACCAGCTATTGCTGTTAACATTGACTATCTCGAAACTACATCCCACCGGATCTGAAACCAAGCAATTCGATCACATAATGTTGTAATATGTCAGTGCCATAGCTATATCCACAGGGAATACCTGACACCAAGTAATATGTTACTGAATTGACATTGACCAAATCATTGTCGTGATATTTCAGTAATATAGCCCATTGTATCATATAATGTTAAGGGCAAAACAATATACAGATATGTAAGTCAATGAAAACGTCTTCATATAATCGTGTCTCTGATGACTTTCTCCCTTTTCGGTCACTTTGCTTTCCCAAAGTTTCTGATGAACATATACTTTATCTAGAATACCAATCAAGGAAATGTAAGGACGGACCGCCAGAATTTATACATTCCTGTCAGTCGATACAGGAAAAAAGTGTAAAATTTTGATAAACGCGCCGACTTGCTATGATCTTGCATGGGCGCCATTTTTAACATTCCCATAAACCTTGAAACCTAGGATTATTCAAATAAGCTCAACATGAAGCCCACACGATCAGCTACAAATGCATATACGGTCATTTCTCAACTCCTTCCCATTGCAGAGTCAAGTAGATCATACCATGATGCGGATTTTGAATGCCGTTTGAAAGCAAAAGACAATGTAACCAGTTTAGTTAGCTACCATATGTTATATCAGATCTGAATTTTCTCCAAAAAGTTGGAAAAAACACTTGTTCGATGACCTCTCATGGTCGCTATATTGAATTTTCATATAATACCTTGTACCCAGGATTCATATAAAACGCACAACCATCACAAATTTCAGCCCTCGATGTCTGATCCTTTTGGAGCAACGTGAACAAGTTAAATGGGGGGATGGCCCCCATGCCAGTTACGGATATTCAGTAGCAGGTTCATTCTTCTTTCTCTCTGGGTGTTGCGGTAGCACATTTATACTCTGCCCTTTCCCGGAATCTCGAAAAGCCAGTTGAAAAGGCTAGTTTCTCTCAAGGGAGAAAGCGGTCAAAACTTGTCAATGATACCGGGAAAACATCACGATGTTCCAAGAATATCAGATAGGTATCGCTGATCAGTATTCTTCAAATGAAGGATATATATTCACCTTCAAATTCGTATCGCTGTATCGCTAATTCATATGATTTTCGTTCTAGAGCCGTTATCTAGGGTGTGATGTATCTCAGTCACGCTTCAAATCCAGTGAAGGTAGATATATAGCCTTCACTGCGTCTTTTATATTGCGATTATCCGCAGCGGAACGGGCTTCGAATCTATAGCCACCAAAATATTCAATTACTCCAATGCTGTCCAGGAGTTTGACTGGAACTTATACACGTCAGGAGGCTATAGTTGTGATTGTGAATCGTCGAACTTTATCTATACACCATGCAAACATATTGTGACTGGTGACCTTGATGTGGTGAGTGATAAGGATCTGAAATTACTCCTGATGAAGGGACCTAAATATAGAGAGCCAAGAAGAATAAATCTGAAGGCCGACCAGAAGATAGTCCTGTCTGATTGGAACAGTACGTTATTGATTGGTCTAAGCGAGAAAAAGTTGAACCTACAGTACTCGCTGATTGGCTGGACCTCACCAAGAGCAAGGTCGTTGAAACAATCCGCCATATTGACAGAAGTACTCTTCTGAAGAACAGAAGTACAGAAGAACTTCAAAACAAGTTCTGAGAAACCTCAATTCGCAAGAAGTTCTAGCAAATCTCCAGAGTAAATTCGTCATAGTCCCAGCAGACAAAGCTCCGAATAATATAATATTCATATGTAAATATTACTATTACCAGGTGCTGGTTAAAGAATTGAGTGTAGACATATCTTCATCAAATACGTCTACTTACTCCCAAACTGCATTTACTCTGAAGATTTATTTAACAATCACAAAAAGTTTCTCAGGGAAAGAGGTATTTGTCTTCCAACCAATCATAACGACATACCAAAAATATACTGGACTCCCAAAATGCATAAATCACCATACAAAGCTAGATTCATAGCTGGTTCTAGAAGCTGCACCACCAAGCTTCTTTCAACCCTATTGACGAGGGCCCTTCAGGAGGTAAAAGCATTTTGGGAAAGGTATTGCGCCACTATTTCTAAGAACTCTGACGTTGAATGTATGTGGATATTGAAAAACTCAAAATGTCTTACGGAAGAGCTTGATGCTAAAGGTCACATACCGTACAGACATGTATCCACATGGGATTTCTCGACTCTCTATACTACAATCCCTCATCAGGACCTTATTGACCGTCTAAGTTCATTAATTGTATCTGTGTTCAAGAAAACTGATCGTAGATATATTAATGTCGGAAGCCATAAAGCATTCTTTAGCTCGACTACATACAAGAGATATCATTCATGGGATGTTTCTTTGTTTATAGAGTTGCTTGAATTTCTCATTAAAAATATCTATGTGAAATTTGGCAACACAATATATCAGCAGCATATAGGTATTCCAATGGGTACTAATTGTGCACCCCTGTTGGCTGACCTGTATCTGTTCTCTTATGAATATGACTATATGCAGGCGCTTTCAAAAACCGATCCATTCAAAGCCCGTTCCTTCTCATTCACCAAACGCTATATAGACGATCTTCTCGCTGTGGATAATCGCTATATAAATGACACAGTGAAGGATATATATCCACCTTCACTGGATTTGAAGGAAACTACAGATAGCCCTACAGGCACATCATATTTAGACCTATATCTCTATAAAAATGAAGCGGGCATTCTCTCTCGTCCACTGTACGACAAAAGAGATGATTACAATTTCGACACCGTAAACTATCCCTTTCTGGACAGTAACTTTCCAGTGGAACCTGCATATGGCGTATACATATCACGCCTAGTAGCATTTGCTAGATCCTGTGTTAAATGTGACGATTTTAATCAATGTCACAAAACATTGGTGCAGAAACCTGTAAAACAGGGCTACACCTCACCACCAAGCGCCTCCATTCAAAGTTTCTCAAACTTGGCGATACATATCGCATGCTGATAGCAAAATACGAGCGTAGCATGCAAGATCTATGGCGTTACGTTTCGTAACTTGTGTCTAATTCCGCTTAACCCGGGGCTAGGGGCCGTATGATCCAATGTATTTCAAGATCCTCATGGTACTCATATGAACAGTTACAATCAAAGCGTGACTGAGATACATCATTCTTTAGATGACGACTTTACAACGAATATTATGGATTACGAATACTGATCAGCGATACGTATTTGATATTTTTGGAACATCATGATGTCTTGCCGGCATCATTGAAAACTGTTGACCGCTTCTCTCTTGCAGGAAACAAGCCAATGTTTTTGTATACTATGATTGTCTTTTTTGAATTTGGTGCTAATACTGTTATATGGAATAGGTCTTTGCATTATGGACGCGGATATTCTCTAATGGACGACGGCTGAATTATGAATGACGGAACAGACGCTTGTAATTGATAATATTGTACGTGTTGGTATAAACATTATGACGTGATGGTCATAGAGGAATCAGTTATCAGACAATCTACCCTCCCTAACCGTATGCTGACATAAAGCAGATATTGACTCTGGGAAGTTCAGTGTCGAGTCACAAAACAGTTAATTGGTTCCACCTCGGTTTTCGTTCGAAAGAGACGGTACCGTTAGTCTAGAAAATTGTGCCCATTCTGAATCTGAAAGGAACCGATAGCGTTGGTTGAGAACATTGTATGTATTCTTGATCTGACAAAAATGAGTACCTTCATTTCAATAAATTCTTCTTTGCCATTACCAAACCATTTAAGCTGGGTGTACCCCGGTTCGACTCAGCTGAGAAAAGACCACACCCCTAATTCTGAAAGTGTGTGTATTCTCGATATGAGAATAAATGGACCCGTCAATTTAAAAAGCAGTCGCTATTCTTGATTCAAGATCTCAGATTGTAAAGTTGTATCTATCGTCGATGGGAGATGAAGGATTTATTAATTTTAGGAAGTTTTTTCCCTCTCAGAAAAACGGCAATGTCGATTTGGAAAGATATTTTCCAGGTTGTATAGTTGTTCATCCTCGAAAGACAAAAAACCGCTACTGTCAGGTTAGAAAGCTCTCTGCCATGTTGTACAGTTGTCCATCATCGATTTGAGAAGAGAGCGTAGTCTCAGTTTAGAAAGATGTTCACCAGATTGTACAGTGTTCTATTCTCGACCTCGGGAACGAAGGTAACTGACAATTTAGAACATTGTTTGCCATGCTCTACAGTCGTCTGCCATCGATCTAGCTGAAGACGATATTGTCAATTTGCAAAGTTGTTTACCAGGTTGAGCAGTTGTCTATCCTCCATCATGAAAGACGGTGCTGTCAGTTTAGAAAGTTGTTCACCGGATTGTACAGATATCTATCCTGTATCTAAGAAAACACGGTACTGTCAGTTTACGTCGTGATTTAGAATGTGTTTTACCAGGTGGTTCAATTAGTGCTGGAGCCAATTTTCAGAAGAGGCCTATAAAATGGTTTCGTGCAAAACCCACTACACAGTTGGTTTGTCATTTTAGGCTCCCTGGGGAAGTCTCTGGAACATTTCTATCCCTGATGTACAGTTGATTTGTGGCAGCAACAATAAATGGCGGCCTATTTTCGATCAGGGGGGTGGCGTATGAAGCACAAATCTGTAAAATCTGCAGAACTATATTTCTGATCTTCTACAGCCACGATTCCTCGACAATTATTATTGACAGGAGACAGGTCTTTGCATTGCTGCTTAGCAAGTTCAATTTGATCTATATATAATGCTATGTCATGAAATAAAACACAAAATTGCATGGAATGTTGATTTTGTTTTCTGTTTCGAATGTAATTGTGCAGTAATGTCTTTAAATGGACCACCAGGTTGTCAATGCAGTTAGAGCAGTTAATGTCATCTATCTACTATTCACAAACACAAACAGGGTTGACATACCACGAGTTAAACCAACAATAAGAGCATTTCCCTTCTCCTACCCCCAAGTCACAAAAGTCCAGTAATCTCACGAAAACTGCCTCTCAAGGTCGTCTGTCTACATATAATAATTACAGTCATACATTCAATATTACTAGTTTGATGACAATGTTTTTACAATGTCTGTCTAGATCTATCAACACTAAACAGTCGTTTCTAAGAAGTCTAATGTCTGCCTAATCTCTATAAACTATCCAGTTCAAGTGGAGCGAAATCACCAAGATTTCAGTAATCATCATCTAATTCGTTTTAGGAATTTGTCTCTTTTCTCCATCAAAGAATAGACGATCCTGTCTTTTACATTGTGATTTGGAAAGTGGGTCACCAGGTTGTATGGTAGTCTATTCTCGATATGGGGAATGTCGGTACTGTCAGTTTAGAAAGCTGAATACAAGATTGTACAGCTGCGTCTATTCTCTGAATGAGAAAAGACGGCACTGTCAATTTAGAAAGTAATTTACCAGATTGTACAGTTGTTCATCGTCGAAACTAGGAAAGACGCTATTGTCAGTTTACAAAGTTGTTTACCAGGTTGAACGGTTGTCCCTCTCCGGTCTGATAAATGACAGTGCTGTGAGTTTATAAAGTTGTTTACCAGATTTCGCAGATGTCAATTCGCTATCAAAGAAAATAACGTAATGTCTGTTTACAATGTGACTTAGAAAGCAGTTTACCAGGTTGTATAGTGGTCTATCATCGATTTGGGGAACGACGGTACTGTCATAAATCTGATTACCAGATTGAACAGCTGTGTCTATTCTCTGTCTGAGAAAAGACGGCACTGTCAGTTTGTAAAGTTGCTTGATCACTTCCTTGATCTGATAAAAGACAGCCCGTACCAACACTTCAGAAAGTTGGTTGTAGAGTTGTGTACACTCGATCTGATTAAAGACGGTACTGTCACTTTACAAAGTTGTTTCAGCAGGTTATACTGTTGTCTAACCTTGATCTGGGTAAAGACGGTACTGTCGGTTTAGAAAGATGTTTACCAGGTCGTACATTTGTATTTCCCTGATCTGAGAAAACAGGGTATTTCTTCCTGAGAAACGTGTTTGTATTCGGCTTGAATAACAACGGTATCGTCATTTTTGAAAATTGTCTTTTATCGGTCGGAGAAAAACTAGCGCAGTGCCAATATATGGATGTCAATACAACTGAGATGAACCTGTTCTCTCAGAGTGGTTGTATTGTAGCTGTAGTAAACATGGTGGAGAATGAAGAGCTTGATCGCCCTTATGTTCCTGTTATAACCGTACTTTCTATCTAGGGGCCAGATAGTTCATCTCTTTCCAGATGACTAAACAGGGCTATTACATCATCACTGTTGTATATTTGTGTGTAATACCAGTCAAGACGGTGGTAGGGGCAGTTTGGTCATACCATTCAAGATGTACACATCTCCAGTAAAAGCGTGACCGGGATACAAATAACCAGTTCTGGTTCCCGTGATGTTATTACATATAATGTAGCAGTAAGCCTATATTAGCCTTTGTGATCATGTGACCGGGATACAAATAACCAGTTTTGGTTCCCGTGATGTTATTACATACAATGTAGCAGTAAGCCCATATTTGCCTTTGCGATCATGTGACTTCTTGTCAGTACGTATTCATCGCTTTCCATCACCAATGGCAATATGTTTTTTTTTCAGAATGGAAGGACGCTATTAACAAGGCAATGGCAGATTTCCACAAAGCCAGAGTGGAGAACAGGGTATGCGATGTGGCAGAGATGTATACAGTGGATATGACTTTCCTACCAGATAAGAAGAAAACGTATTTCAACAGGCTCGGTATGGCTGCATGCTTCTTCAATTTCACTATTGCAAAACCCACTCTGAATTATTCCTTAACATCTGATTCAAGATGTGGGAGGCTGTGTTAGTCTATAAAGCATAGTAAAATAAGAGAAACGCAAGATCCAGTTAGGTCTACGGTCAAGATATTTTCCGCTCCTTTTTTATTTATTTAGTAAATGCTATTCATACTTATTAGGTATTTCATTTTATATATATCAGGCAAAAATAGTGATTAGAATTTTGGAAAATAAAAGATAAAATGCATTCAATTGTACCACCAGTTACAACGAGACACCAAAAGCAAGAAAATATGCATTCCATTGGCTACCTCTTGAACACCATCCGCAATTACAGCAACATACCAAAATCACGAACACAGGGAGTTAATTGCCTACCACTATAAGAATGTAAGTTGTTCATTCTCGAATCTCGAACATTATACGCCTGTATCGAAAATTTTGGGCTTATGATGCTTGAAATGCCCACACCCGTCAATACAAACACATTCAATCAGCTTTGAACGAGCGTTGATCTTTTATGGAAGTTCAACCATTTCCTTTGTTTATCTCAGGCCGACTTAGGGATATCGTCAACAGAGATCAAACAAAGCCCCGCAAAGAAATTCTCAAATACATGCCTGAAGGATATGGTCTGCAGTATTTCACCGATGATTACGCCGTTGCAATTTTCCTATTCAAGGCGGTGAAGTATGATGGCAGCATCGTCGAGGGGAAGTAAGTATACTACGTAATGTCCTCTCTCTTCAGTGGCTGGATCTTCATCAAGGTTCCTCTGAATCAAAATGACGTTCGTTTTTCATCAATCAATCATAAACCGGGTAGTTATAAACTTCCGTTCCTTCTCCTTTACCAGACACTATGCAGACGATTTCCTGTCTCTGGATACTCTCTATATTTGCAACGCTGTTGAGGATATATACCCTCCTTCATTCGAGCATAAGGAAACTGCTGATAGTCCAGAGTTGAACCAATAACTTACACTAATGAAAAGCGCTTTCTCTCACGTCGATTTAAGAGAGACAATCATAATTGATTTTTATAGCATTTGATTGATTTGATAGCAATATTGCTGAAGGACCGTATGCATATTTTGACTGAATTTTAATCACCACAAAGAACTGACCAAAAGAGGATATATCACCAGACGCCTCATTGAATGTGACTCAAATTATGTGATACATATCGTATACCAACGCAAGAAGCGATCGTAGAGTGGAGCAACGCTTCGTAACTTGTGTCTAATTCGGCTTAACCCGGGGCTGGGGTCCGTTTGAACAACGTGTGCTTCACGTCTCCGCGGTATTCAAAAGAACAATCATAATGATCAAAGCGTCGCTGAGAAACATCTTACTCAAGAAAACAACTTGAAAATCCATTTGGATAAAGAGTAGTGATCAGAGACAGATATTATGCATATGATATTAAGACACTCGTGTTGCTCGCACGACTCAATCAAAATAGAACAGCGGGATGGCAGCCTGTTCAGAAGCAATGATTAAAAAGCGTTCTGATTCGTAACATGACTGGGACACATGACGGCCATGCTGCTACAAGAAGGACAAAGTTGTATCCCTTCCTTTAAAACTTACACTTTTTCCACGACGCCATGTTTCTTCATCTGCAGTCCAAAGACTATTTATGTAGTATATGCAATATCCGTTTAGTTTTCTTCTTATTGGATTATAGAGTAATGCGTCAAATGCGACATTTAATAGTGAGGGCAGAGAACGACCGGCGAAGCCGGTCGTTCGCGAAGCGAACTCAATAGGCAACATGTGTACTTATGAGAAATGCACACAACTCCATGGATAACTGTACCCTAACGAATCTTTTTTCACGGTATATCCGATTTACATCCGGGTACTCGTCGTATTAGGGGGTCATTTTGAATATTGCATCTCGGAAATCAACATCTGGTTTTCTTCTAGAGACTATTTTTTGCACTTCGTGACTGAATAAAATCCCCTTCAAAAATATAAGAACCACCAATAAAGTTGGAACGAAAAATATATTGTTATTGAAAAAACAACAGACCCCGTCCGGAAATAAGGGCGTCGTCTGCTCGTTGATTGACAGCTGTCAGGCAAAGTAACCTCTTCATTGAGATTTGGACCAAAAAAGGTCAGTTTAGGCCACTGTATATTGACGTTTAGGCCACTGTGTTGACGTTGTAAATTCCTGTAGATTATATCCATATTTTTTAAACTCTAATTAGGTTTTTCTGTTGGACAATATTCATAAATATCTCCCCCCTGTTTTGCGGTAGCGATAATCGACGCTATTACTAGCTAAGATTCATAGCGTCTCCCTTCCCTCGCCGCTATGCCGACGACAAATACATTTCCCTGGTGGTAACTCGAACATCGCCATGGCGCACTTATTATTACCTTTGCGCCCTATTGGACCTTCATTAACTTGAGAAAATGGACCGCCATGAATAAAAATACCATAATCGATGTTGTGATCATCATTCCATGTATACACGGGGTCAATAACGACGGAAATACCCATCTTCTTGACCCTCGATTTCAGGTGATTTTGAGGCTCCATAGGGATAATTTTAACGTCTGTAATTAATATATGACCAACGAAGGGCCAGCTAGTCTGCCATTTCTGTATTTTTATTCATGGCGGCCCATTTTCTCAAGTTAATGAAGGTCCAATAGGGCGCAAAGGTAATAATAAGTGCGCCATGGAGATGTTCGAGTTACCACCAGGGAAATGTATTTGTCGTCGGCATAGCGGTGAGGGAAGGGAGACGCTATGAATCTTAGCTACGCTATTACCATCTCATGAATATGCACGTCACTGGTATTGAGAATTTAAGCTAATATGAATAGCCGTGTTTCAGGCATAGATACGTCAGAAATCTATATATATAAACTACCGACATACTATTCAATATCTCCCAGAAAGTAATTTTATGACACAAACACCTCTTTTTCATAACAAAACACAACCAAATCGGTCTCTAAAAAGTTTACACTTGAAAGTTTTCTTTTGACTTGTATGGTTATAGTTGAGGGGAGGTAACTTTATCAACCAGTGTTACATTATGTCCCCTGGTGTGACTTGAGAAATTATTAACATAGCCTTATTAAAATGCTATTAACTCAATGAATAAGGTTATGAAATAATATTGAGCTTTCAGTAGAGTATTTGAATTTGTTTTTTTACATATATATATTGAAGCTACAAAAAACAGAGAGAAAAAAAATCTTACAATATGGATGAACACAGTTATTCCAAATCAAATGTGTCAAAGAATCAGATACAATGATTACAAGGAGAGAAATTTGTTCCATCCACTCTGCACTGTTGGAAAAGGAACACAATTATGCCAAGGTTTCTACATCAGAAAGTGTGAACGCAACAGCTGCTTGCACTTTTGTGCAACAATCCGGCCAAGTTTTAGATGTTCCAGGAGATGGAAATTGCTTTTTTTTTCACTGTATTAGCTCAGCTCTCCATGGTGATATTTCACGGCATAGGTACTGTAGATTTGTTTTTGACAACTGGCGGGACTCACAAAATGATGTGTTGCATCATCATGATAAACATTCCCAATCCCAACAAGGTTACAAGAAGAACATGGTGCTAGGTAATGGGTGCTTGGACAAAAGCTTGTGAAATACATGCTGCAACTAAAATCCTGCAGCACAACATTTGTGTATGGCTAAAAGGGACAAAATCCAACCTGAACACCCACCTTCCTGAAGCCTGCATCAGTGTACATGAATATTCTGCTGATAAACCAAAAACAGAGACCATAAATCTTTTATTGGACAGGAATCATATTGGTCAATGGTTAATTTCTGACAAATAATAACAATTATTTTTATCAGTCTAGATGCCCATCACTTAACTCTACTCTTATACCAGTGCAGCAAAACCTTAAGTCCTGAGCTCCCTCTTCATCAGTGATTATTAGACTCCACCAAACACCAACTTTCTATATTCATCATATTTGAATATATTTGAAATTATCTGATCTATTACAGCTAGCCACATACCGATACCTGCTTAGACAAGAAAGAATACTGAACCTTGACAGGGGATATTTAACAGGAATGTAATTTCTTTACATTCAGTGCCGTATATTGTAAAATGAATAGTACAACTGTTGGCATTTTCTAGAATTTTTATTCATCATATTGGTTGGGCTATATTTTGTCCAGCTCTTGTGTTTTGTCAATATCCAGTTGAATATCTAGATCTCACATAAATTAATAGTTGCGATTATGTAGCAGACATCATAGAAGAAGTTATTCTCCCCCAGTCCATATCATAGTTTCCACATCATAGTTTCAAAAACTATGATGTGAAACTCATAAATATGAGAATTGTATATAATAAATATAATAATATATATTTAAATATAATAAAATAAATAACAATATATAATCAAAAAGAATTTTTTTATTTTTTATTTTATTATAATATATAATATATTTCTTGTATTTAATAAATATAATATTTGAATAATATTCATTATGTGATGAAACTCCACATCATAGTTTCCACATGAAAGAATGATATTAAGGCCTACCACAACTTTCCCACACCACTTATTTATCTGCTTATTGGCTTATAGTTGGACAAGTAAAGCAGAGGCTAATGCAGTTGGTCAGAAAAATTGGTTTGAAATAATTATTATTAGGCCTGATTGATCGGTGGGGGTCGCCCTAGCCTTCGGGCTCGTGGTTCTGAGGGTCGTGTCCATCACTATATTTTACCAAACACAGTCGAGATTTCCCGGCTATAGAAATTCCAGGGTTTATATCCAGGGTTGACTACAAATCCATGGAATTAGGCTGGAATCCCTGGAATTATGCTGGAAACCATGGATAATGTCCATGATCACAATATTCTGGACAGCATGGACAAATTCACAATCCATAGACGATCTCCATGGACACCATGGAAATCCATGGATGATGTCCATGGACACCATGGATCATGATGTCCATGGAAACCATGGAATATGGAGAATTCAGCATGGAAATTGGACTTTATAACAAGGGACATTATAATTTCATTTCAGCAGTGATTTGCATAATCTTTTTCACTAGTAATCTCGGACAGGGGTATGTTAATTTGACACACTGCTCAAATTTTAAAGCAAAATTTCAAATACGAGTCATCTTCAACCCTGCCATATGGTTCATACATGTACAATTTAGTATATACAAATTGGTTACAGTATTTTTCATCACCAGAATGACCACATTATTAAAAACCACATTACCAGGTTTTACTAATTTACACTCCACATAATGTAGAATGTTCCAGTCGTAATGATTTGTAATATAATAGACTTAGATCGCACAGTAGTATTCTAGTCTAAGAGTTTCTCTGGAAACTTATTCATTACACTCAATAATAATCAGTACACAATGTTCTGTTATCAATGTAATGTTCTGAGACATTCACAACTTAATCCTATTCAAAGTGATTCAGAAGGGCTTTCGCACATTTCTGCAGCTGAAGGTCTGCTGCAAAGACTTGTGCCCATATTGCAGAACTTTGATAATTGTATATACTCTGTGGAATTCCTGATAATTTAATATAGTGTCTTTCAGTATTACATTAATAAGCTGCCAATGAATATATTCAAAGGTGCCGGTAGTAACATTTACATCCACAAAAATGGCATTGAAAAAAAACTATTACCATGACAATTTAACACCAATAAATTAAACTAGAATGTGGCCTAACATATATTGATCCATATAATCATAGCAATTATTCATTTCATGCAGATGTTTAATATTCAAAATGATTATTCTTATGTCTCATGATGGGATCTAGTGCCTGCATATATGCACTCAGAAATCCAGATATATGCGGTTACATGGATCAGTTGTCAAAACGAGTTGATCTGCAGCAATACTGCAGGAAACATGGAAACCCTACACATGGAATCCCTGGACAGTGTCCATCCTCGTCCATCAAACCCTGGACAGTGTCCATCCTCGTCTGTGAAAACGCTGGACAATTTGTCCCTCCTTGTCCATGGAAACCCTGGATAATGTGTCCATCCTCATGACATCCATGGAAACCCTGGACAGTGTGTCCATCCTCGTCCATGGAAACCCTGGACTACCATATCCTGCCTTTCTCAAAACAAATTTTCATACCCTGGATTTAGAGAATGGAAAAACCCTGGAAAACTGTCCGAATACTCCAGGGTGTTTATAGGGTCATTTTTTTTCCATGGAAACCCTGGAATTTCTATAGCCGGGTACCCGTGTCTCTCTCCCACAATGGTGTCGCATCTTACAAGCATAAGATAACAAACAGCATTGTGGGAAAATAGCACCATGTGATTTGATCTTGTAGCACCAGTAAAAATATACTCATCGAGTTAAGGAGTGGATTAACAGATAAACAATAACAACAAAAGTTATAGCTGTCCATTATGGGTATAGTTGCACATATCCTGCGCTCACTTTTAGGCTTTGCCTACTACATATTATCCAGGTAAAGTTGCATTTCATCTAAATCATATGTGAGGTCACATGTGTCTCACATGTACTTCTTACATAGCATCAGGCCTGCATACACACCGTAATATAACCAAATGATGTTGATTTAAGACTTTTGAAGTTGCTCTGTACGCTAGGGAAGATAAACACTTGTTGTGACCAAATATAACCATTGTCGTGTTTTATTATCACGTGCGAATAGTATATGTATCTCATATGCACGTTCATAAATGTGGTACTTACAGACCTATTCGCATATCATTCACGTGAAGTACAATATTGTAGTCATCTGTCAAACAGATAATTTTCAGGTCGTGAATACCCATTGTTTCACCTGGCATCGTCAATTATTAAGATTGATGCATTTTGGATATCGTGACATCAAGTCTGACATATGTTTATCAACTTTGATAACCTGCAGCCGTGAACGCAATAATGCAAGTAAACGATAGTCGGCTACTCGAAGGACATAGTACAACGGCGTTCGGAGGAGAACTTGCAAGCTACCATTAGTCTTGCTTAGACTGACACTGCGGGAATTACTGCATGCCTGTTCTCGCCAGATCGCGCGATCAGACACACAGGCGGTGAAAGCACATCGGCATCCACCCGAGTTATACATTTTACCTTTGGAGGTATGAAGTATGACAACTAAAATTTTATTCAATCGAAGCTGATGTGACCCGGGGAGTCTAGATCACCGTGATCGTGGGTTCTAACAACTTGCAACTCGCAACTTGCATTCACACTAGTTTAGGCCTCCGTCTTGAAAGCAAAGATCCGAGGTCGAAAGTAGATAAATTGTATTGTGTATAGGTATCGATTGTTTTTTTCTCAAAATATTCTATTAATTTATATTGAAATAAATTTTATTTTGCAAAAATAAGACCAAAAATGCCAAGCCGAACAGATTCTTGTTCTTTGACACTGGAAGTGGAAGTATGGACAGCCATGTTTTCTTATATTCAGAGCGTTATCATTGAAGAATATATTTTACTTATAAGATTAATTTGCGCTGACTGGTGGATATTGTTGGCAAATGTCGACCAATCATATACCATCCAGTATCGACGTCTATATTCCATTGGAGAATTATTGTGTCTGTGTGTAATATAAATGGATAACAGTCCTTGTTTGAACATAATATATGGGTAATTATTGAATATTTGTATTTTACAGAGGGGTAAACGCTTACAAACTGGTAGATGGTAAGCCCCTAATAGACCTGACTGTTTGGAATACAGATACACCGTAATGAAATCGGTGTCTCAGCAAAGGCTACTTCAAGCGCCCATATTGCCTTTACATGTTGCCATCATCGATTCCATCAGCAGTCTCAGCAGAATAGTTGGAATATATTTATTTAAATTTTATACTTTGTTTTCACCAACAACAGGAAGCAAGCGATTTCGGTACAAATTAACATGTCCCAATGCATTAATTCAACTGTGACATTTCTTGGACCTATTTCCTGTTTTTGTGTATATTAGAATCGAACAATTTTAATGCGAAAATTGCTATGACTGGATAGCTATCCAGTATTACAAGCTCCACTTTGTAGGAAGGCGCTAACAAATGAATAAAGACAACTAAAGCTAGCATATCGATTATATTCGTTGTTTTATTGTTGATAGTCATGTGGTGTCGTATGCCTTCTTGTCACTGCGCCTGCATCTTTTCCAGTCACCTTTATATATTGCGTTCAATTCTAAATATATATATATATGCTCTTGTGAAATGGTTGCCATGGGATGACACTTCTGTCACTTTATCCGTAGGACTGTAGGCTTATCAATAAAATTCTGCTCACATATTCCGAATGCGTTCAAGCATATTTCAGATAGCAGTAGAGATAACGTACATACTTATTCATGGTATCGGAAGCAACGGATTCGTCTTGGTTGGGGAGTATCCTGATCCGCATTCTAGCTTAAGCCTAGCGAGAAGATATAACAACCTGAGTGCAATCGAAGCCAGCCTTGATATCTTACTTCTCAGAAACGTTGTACTTGAGTGCTATGACGAATAATGAATGTATGCAGATCAAAGTGGCCACACCACTGGGAAGAATTATCAAACCGAGGATAACTAGTGGCAATTGGCGGGCATTATTGCCCAGCGATAATACTTCAGAATTCGGACACTGAATCATATCTACTGGTTACATTAAATTACAAAATACCACATTTTCAGAAGCAAGGTTATTGTATCAGACCTGAACGAACATACTCAATTTCCATGCATGCCCAACTATTTCATGGTAATTTTGGACGAAAAAGACAAGAATACCTGTGATGATACTATAATTCTGGAGAAATGGTAATCCTAGCCCTTAGTGAGTTACTTTTCTGTGATCCAGTGACTATTTTGACATTTTGAACAAGCTTTGATGATGAAGTGCCAAAAAATCACAAACATCCCACCCCATTTCCATAATGATGTGAAATTGCCAAAGATGAAGCCATGTCGTCATCAGTTTCTCTTTTCCCGTTTCACCAGTCAGACTGATGTCGTTTTTCGCTATTGTTTTCGTGATGACGTTTCGTCCCCGTGGATCACTCTCTGTATAAAATATTGTGATGGTAGATGTTTGACTTTTAAACATGGTAGAAAATGAAGCGTTTGGAAAATGTCGGCGTCATGCCTCACAGGCATTTTTTGTGAATACGAAATTCAATTCAATAAATACCTCCTCGTTTAGGCAGTTTTTTTTATTATCGAGCGGTCACAAAGTTTATCATATTGCACAGATGACTTGATGGGGCTATTACATCTTGACTTTGTTATATTTGTTTGTGATACCACAAAAGCCGGTGCTAGGGACCGTGTGGTCTTATAATGCAATGTGCTGACACGAACATCTACAACGAAGACGCATATTGGATACAAATCATCACAGTGATCACTTTTGGAACTATTTTTAGAAATATGCAGTCAGTACATTTTTCTGTCATATTCTTCCTTGTCAGTTTCTTGCATCGTGTTCCAGTGCCCTTTTCATGTTGCGTTTAATGATGATTCATCGAAGATACTGGACGATAAAAAAGTATGAGAAGTTCACGCAACATCGATAACAGGATATATGGCCTATGTCAGCTGGCAAATCCTTTCGATATGTGCATGTTCACGATCACAATGACGAATTTTGTGCTGTTTGTTGCTTTTGCTTCGTTTCGTAGACATACATTATCCGATTCATCCACCCAGGACATTTGCCCGTTCAGTATCATCCCATAGACATTTTGTACCGAATTAGTGTTACTGCAAATTCTACTGACCAACTGGTATTCCGTGTATTAACCTGTACCTTTCTTTGTATACTTTACATTAAGTTTGTAAAAATGATGAAAACATCACTTGTCTGGTACCGCATATGGTCGCCATTTTCAATTTACTCATGATCCACTCCTTGGAGGATATGCAAATAGGTTCAAAATGACTCCAATATGATAAACTACAAAGGCATGGAGAGTCCGCTCTCATGCTTTTTTGTCGTTCTAGAGATAACAAAGCAATAGATTGTTGCAATATTTCATTGGCATAGCATGGCCTTAGGTTCATAGTTTTCTATGGGGCCATATTTGTGACATCTTTCAGGTATATCCACAGGGAATACCTGCCATCGATGTAATATGTCATTAAATTTGGCACTGAACAAATCATTGTCGTAATATTTCAGTGCCATAGCTATCATAAAATTGTAAGAGCAAAATAATATACGGATATGGAAATCAATAAAAACGTCTTCCTGTAAAGTTTCTGATAAACATATTTTATCTAGAATACCAATTAATAAGGAAATGTAAGGACGGACCGACAGAAATGATACATTTCTGTGATTCGATGCAGGAAAAAGTCTATAATTTTGATAAAACCGCAGACATGTTATCTCTTACATGAGCGCCATTTTTAATTTCCGTTTAATCCTTGGAACCTAGGATTATTCAAATATGTTCAAAATGAAGCCGATACGATAAGCTATAAATGTATATAAGGTCATTTCCTGAACCCCATCCTATTGCAGAGTTATTGCAAAAACTAAATCCTTAAAGCAAAGTAGATCATTACCAGCGTCTGGTCCGTCATTCATAATTCAGCCGTCGTTCATTAGAGAATATCCACGTCCATAATCCAAAGACCTATTCCATATTTCATATAACAGTATTGGCACCAAATTCAAAAATACAATCATAGTATACATAAACATAGGCTTGTTTCCTGCAAAAGAGAAGCGGTCAACAGTTTTCATTGATGCCGACAAGACATCATGATGTTCCAAAAATATCAAATCCTTATCGCTGATCAGTATTCTTAATCCATAATATTCGTTGTAAAGTCGTCATCTAAAGAATGACGTATCTCAGTCACGCTTTGATTGTGCCTGTTCATACGAGTACCATGAGGACCTTGAAGTACATGGGTTCATACGGCCCCTAGTCCTGGGTTAAGCGGAATTAGACACAAGTTACGAAACGTAACGCCATAGATCGTGCACGCTCCGCTCGTATTTTGCTATCAGCATGCGATATGTATCGCCAAATTTGAGAAACTTTGAGTGCAGGCGCTTGGTGGTGTAGCCCTGTTTTATAAGTTTCTGCAACAATGTTTTGTGAGGTTGATTACAATCGTCACATTTAACACAGGATCTAGCAAATGCTACTATGCGTGATATGTATACGCCATATGCACGTCCCACTGGTATATTACTGTCCAGAAAGGGATAGTTTACGATGTCGAAATTGTAATCATCTCTTTTGTCATTTTGTCATCTCTGAGAGAGAAGGCCCGTTTCGTTTTTATAGAGATATAGGTTTAAATATGATGTGCCTGTAGGGTTATCTGTAGTTTCCTTCAACTCCAGTGAAGGTGGATATATATCCTTGACTGCGTCATTTATATAGCGATTATCCACAGCGAGAAGATCGTCAATATAGCGTTTGGTGAATGAGAAGGAACGGGCTTTGAATGGATCGGCTTCTGAAAGCGCCTGCATATAGTCATATTCATAAGAGAACAGATATAGGTCAGCCAATAGGGGTGAACAATTAGTACCCATTGGAATACCTATATGCTGTTGATATATTGTGTTGCCAAATTTAAGATATATATTTTTAATGAGAAATTCAAACAACTCTATAAACAAAGAAACATCCCCTGAATGATATCTCTTGTATGTAGTAGAGCTAAAGAATGCTTTATGGCTTCCGACATTAATATATCTATGAGCAGTTTTCTTGAACACAGATACTATCAATGAATTTAGACGGTCAATAAGGTTCTGATGAGAGATTGTAGTATAGTATAGAGTGTCGAGAAATCCCATGTGGATATATGTCTGTACGGTATGTGACCTTTAGCATCAAGTTCTTCCGTAAGACAATTTGAGTTTTTCAATATCCACATACATTCAACATTTTAGAAATAGTGGCGCAATACCTTACCATGATGTGGATCTTGAATGACGCTTGGAGCAAAAGACAACGTAATCAGTTTAACTGACTACCATATGCATATCACAGATTCATCATATCTGATATTTTGTCGACGGCTTTTTCTTCAAAAAGTAAAAAAAACAAAAACACTTATTCGATGACCCCTCATGACCACCATCTTGAATTTTCATATGATACTTTGCACCTTGGATTCTTATAAAATGCACAACCATCACAAAGTTAAGCTCTTCAATGTCTGATCGTTTTGGAGCGACGTGAGAAAGTTAACTGGGGGATCCCCCATGCCATTTACGGACAATGAGTAGCAGGTTCATTCTTCTTTCTCTCTTGAGTCCTACGGTAGCGTATTTATACTCTGCCCTTTCCCGGAAACTCGAAAAATCAGTTGTTTAAAACACACAAAAGAAAGTGCATATTCTTAGCAAAGTACCCATCCACCAAGGCAGGTCAGGTGCAGGGATATGCAGAAATTATTGAAATACAAGCATCTAGTCCAGCATTCAATATTCAACCATCGTCCTTTAAAGACTTTCCGGGTTCATAATCCAAAGGCCTATTTCATATTCCATATAAAAAACACAATCTTAGTATACATAAACGTAGGCTAGGTTCTCTCAAGTGAGAAGCGGGCAACACTTTTCAATGATACCGGCAAGATATCATGACGTTCCAAGTATATCGGATCCGTTTCGCTGATCAGTATTCTTAATCCATTTGATTTTCATTGTGAATTCGTTTTCTGGAAAATGATGTATCTCAGTCACGCTTTGATTGTGATTGTTCATATGAACATCATGAATAAAATACAAAAGCCTAGTCCGTCATTCAATATTCAGCCGTCGCTCATTAAAGAATTTCCGCGTTCATAATACAAAGACCTAATTTATATAATTGCATTAGCAGCATATTAAAAGAATAAGTTATCGTATATATATAACTAGGCTACTTTCCGGCAACAGAGATGTGGTGAACAGTTTTCAATGAGGCCAACAATGTATAATGGTGTTCCAAAAATTTCAAATCCGTATCGCTGCTTAGTATTCTTAATTCATATGATTTTCGTTGTAAAGAGTTATCTAGAGTATGATCTATCTCATTCACACTTCACATCCAGTGAAGGTGGATATATATCTTTCACTGCGTCATTTATATTGCGATTATCCGCAGCGGGAAGATCGTCTATATAGTTGATGAATGAGAAGGAACGGGCTTTGAAATGGTCGGCTTTGGAAAGCGCCTGTATATAGACGTATTCATAAGAAAACAGACATAAGTCAGCCAAAACGAGTGCACAATTAGTACCCATTGGAATACCTGTATGCCGTTTATTTTTTGTGTTGCCAAATTTCATATAGATATTATTAATCAGAAATTCAAGCAATTCTATAAACAAAGAAACATCACATGAATGATATCCCTTGTATCAAAATATGTAAAACAAACCATGATGGTCCGTGTAATGACGCCACAGTGACGTCAATTTGGAAAATGATAGTTTTGGTCGATTTTTTTATTTACGCGTTTTCTTCAGAAAAGCTGCATGATGAATTGGTCACCAATTATCTGATGTGAAATAAAACGGTTTCTGTCCACATTTCCTCGCAAAAAGCTGGAATTTTGAAGAAAATGAACGAAAACATCACTTTTCTGGTACCCCACATGGTCGATATTTTGGATTTGCCCATGATTCTCTTCTCGAAAGGTTATGTAAATAGGCTCAAAATGTCCCTAGTATGATAATCTACAAACTCCCGGGGCTCCAGCTCTAAATTTGTTTTCGTTTCTGAGATAGAACAGAAAGTTTGTTAGGGTTAATGAGAAATTCAACCAACTCTATTAACAAAGAAACATCCCATCAATGATATCTATTGTATGTAGCAGAGCTAAAGAATGTTTCATGGCTTCTGACATTGTGTGTACGGTATGTGTCCTTTCGCATTTGCCGTAAGACATTTTGAGTTTTCAAAATCCCCATGCATTCGAGGCCAGAGTTTTTAGAAAGTGTGGCGCAATACCTTTCCCAAAATGGCTTTACCTCCGGAAGGGCATTCGTCAACAGGGTTGAAAGAAGCTTGGTGGTGCAGATTCTAGAACCAGCTATGACTCTAGCTTTGTATGGTGATTTATGCATTTTGGAAGTCCAGTGCACTTTGGGTATATCGTTATGAGATGTTGAAAGACAAATTACCTCTTTCCTTGAGAAGCTTTTTGTGATTGTTAAATAAACCTTCCAGAGTAAATGCAGTTTAGGAGTAAGTAGACGTATTTGATGATAATGTGGTTATACTCACTTCTTTAACCAGCACCTGGTAACAGTAATATTTGCATATAAATATTATTTTATTTGGAGTTTTGTCTGCTGGGACTTTGACGAATTTACTCTGAGGATTTGATAGAACTTCTTGCGAAATGAGGATTCTAAGTACTTGTTTTTGCTTGGGGAAGGATGCTTCTTTCAATATAGAGGGTGAGGTGAGGTCCAACCACACGGCGAGTACTGTAGATTCAACCACTCATTCGACAATAACATACTCTTCCAGTGCAGTCAGGACTTATTGTCGGCCTTCAGGTTTACTCTTCTCGGCTCTCTATATTTAGGTCCCTTCATCAGACCAGATGAAGGGATATGCAGAGATGGGTTAAAATGATTCAAAGTAAAGAAATACAGTTGTAGAAGTCCTCCCATCTGGAACATCAATATTTTCCAGTCGGGATTTGTGGAAGACGATTGATTACTGAATGTTGGATGTGAAGCCTACACTGCTAACACCAACATGGACCGTATCAATTATACCAAATTCAACCCATCATGTAAATGCTATATTTTCTCTCACGCTCCAGATGATGATTGCATCTGCGCGTGGATATGAACCCAATAACCTACAAAAATCTACAATAAATTTCAGGACTGACATATGTCGATATGTTCTTAACAATTCGTGTTCGAAGATTTCTCTCATTTATTTGACACACCAGTGCTCTACATCGTAAATCTCTCGGTACCAGATGTCATCTATATTCAGCAGTCTATTTCTATGACCTGATGTGAAATAAAATGGTTTCTGTCCACATTTCCTCGCAAAAAGCTGGAATTTTGAAGAAAATGGACGAAAACATCACCTTTCTGGTACCCCACATGGTCGATATTTTGGATTTGCCCATGATTCTCTTCTCGAAAGGTTATGTAAATAGGCTCAAAATGTCCCTAGTATGATAATCTACAAACTCCCGGGGCCCCAGCTCTAAATTTGTTTTCGTTTCTGAGATAGAACAGAAAGTTTGTTAGGGTTAATGAGAAATTCAACCAACTCTATTAACAAAGAAACATCCCATCAATGATATCTATTGTATGTAGCAGAGCAAAAGAATGTTTCATGGCTTCTGACATTGTGTGTACGGTATGTGTCCTTTCGCATTTGCCGTAAGACATTTTGAGTTTTCAAAATCCCCATGCATTCGAGGCCAGAGTTTTTAGAAAGTGTGGCGCAATACCTTTCCCAAAATGGCTTTACCTCCGGAAGGGCATTCGTCAACAGGGTTGAAAGAAGCTTGGTGGTGCAGATTCTAGAACCAGCTATGACTAGCTTTGTATGGTGATTTATGCATTTTGGAAGTCCAGTGCACTTTGGGTATATCGTTATGAGATGTTGAAAGACAAATTACCTCTTTCCTTGAGAAGCTTTTTGTGATTGTTAAATAAATCTTCCAGAGTGAATGCAGTTTAGGAGTAAGTAGACGTATTTGATGATAATGTGGTTATACTCACTTCTTTAACCAGCACCTGGTAACAGTAATATTTGCATATAAATATTATATTATTTGGAGCTTTGTCTGCTGGGACTTTGACGAATTTACTCTGAGGATTTGATAGAACTTCTTGCGAAATGAGGATTCTAAGTACTTGTTTTGCTTGGGGAAGGATGCTTCTTTCAATATAGAGGGTGAGGTGAGGTCCAACCACACGGCGAGTACTGTAGATTCAACCACTCATTCGACAATAACATACTCTTCCAGTGCAGTCAGGACTTATTGTCGGCCTTCAGGTTTACTCTTCTCGGCTCTCTATATTTAGGTCTCTTCATCAGACCAGATAAAGGAATATGCAGAGATGGGTTAAAATGATTCAGAGTAAGAAATACAGTTGTAGAAGTCCTCCCAACTGGAACACCAATATTTTCCAGTCGGGATTTGTGGAAGACGATTGATTACTGAATGTCGGATGTGAAGCCTACACTGCTAACACCAACGTGGACCGTATCAATTATACCAAATTCAACCCATCATATAAATGCAATATTTTCTCTCACTCTCCAGATGATGATTGCATCTGCGCGTGGATATGAACCCAATAACCTACAAAAATCAACAATAAATTTCAGGACTGACATATATCGATATGTTCTTAACAATTCGTGTTCGAAGATTTCTCTCATTTATTCGACACACCAGTTCTCTACATCGTAAATCTCTCGGTACCAGATGTCATCTATATTCAGCAGTCTATTTCTATGACCTGATGTGATGTCATTGTCTATCGCAAAAACCTATCAGTATTTCATATCACACGCACTACCGATAGTATAAATACTTGAGTCTGCACAATAAAAGTCCAACTTTCAAGTACTTGTCAGCAACGTAACACCTGCAAGACGCGTTGGAAGCTTTTGATTAAAGAGTTAACTAGGCTGCTCACATCGAAATATTGGTTCGTATATTTATTCCCACTTCCCTTATATGTGTTCTCTCTCTAAATTTGTATCTAATACCGCTTATGCCGGTGCTAGGGGCCGTGTGGCCATGTCATCCGAGTTGCCACATGAAAAGGTACAATAAAAGCGTACCTGAGATACAATACATATCACGAATCGTTAGATTCTTGGTATGTGCTTTAGAATAGGTTAACCAGAAGACTATACTGTGAAGTCATGTGGCTCTGTCAGTATGTCGGCAACTCTTCCCACTTCCCTTATATGTGTTGTAATATCAAAGCTCTTGACTAAAACACTTTGGGTGTTGAGTTTTGAAAAACAAAAGATCGAACTGAAGTTTTATAAGGTCGAAAACTGACGACAAATATCGTCTTCGGATGTTTTAAATTGGTCCACGAGTGTTTAACTATTCCTTGTGGGAACCAATATTCATTTTGTTTCTGCATGATGAACCGAAGACTGGTAGTGTCTATGAGGTATGAACGAGACAACACAGACATGGCGACGAACATCTTAAAATGTTCGATGACTGGTGGTTTTGGTGCTTTAGGGTCATGCTTTTGATGGGATTGTCATGGAACCTCAAGCATGAAATCTTCAACGGAAGGGATATGTGGAGAAAATGTAAACAAGAATATGATCATATTAGAAACATTGGATTCGTTTTGGTTCGAGATCTCATACTACAACAATATACATGAAGAACACGCACATGACAAAACTGTATTCATGGAATGGTAACAGCCTTGTGAGAGAAATAGAGCTACACACGGTTAAACCCTACAGGGCTTTATATAAACTCGCTCAGGATACGTAACATGCTTCCAAAACTAGAAAACGAAAGTCCTAATCAACTCTATAGGATGGTGACAAACAGTGACAACGCATGTTTCCTTATAACTAAAATTGAGGTTTTGAAATGTGTGTTTATACAAGACATCCAGGGATACCCAGTAGTAAAGACTGGATTAGCTGGCAGGCACTGTGGTTGAGCCATTTTTGTTCATTTTCTCCGTTACATTTACGATGTTTTTCTCAGACTGGTCTCCTAATAGCTCCTATGCTATTTGAACGTAGGGTCGTGAAATTTGGACACAACACCGTATATATATAAAATTAATGAGAATTGCCTCGATTGTTCTTGAATCCGTTTCCATGTTATACATACCTTCAGTTGGAAGGTCGCGTTTTTTTCGGATGTTTTCGAATTATGGAGCTGTAATCAAATAATTTCTAGGACTTATTTTGATATTTAGTCAGGCAATTTCACTCATTTAGTTTAACAAGGTTATTTGAAGGCAAACTTTTCACGAACTGCTCCATTCATATTCAAATAATTCAGGTTTGTTAAATAGAAGAACAAAATTATCACTAAATTCGAATTCCTTGCATCAATAGCTTTCAGAATATACATAACTTTATTTGGTGAGTGTGTTGATTGTAACTTAAACCATTTCTTTTCGTCTTAAATTATTTACTTTACTGAAATATTAATTTCAGTAAAGGAATGGAGGTTGACAAACAGGCAAAAGCGTAAATTTGTCGAAAATCTTATCGCAGGTAAACTGGACCTTAATACAATCAAATTCGTTTTGGCCGCGGTTCCTTTTTGTCTTTCTCATGGATATTTATAAAAAATACAGTTCACCGGATTGATTCATATGAGGCGGAGAGGAAACTTATTTTCAATAGATTAAACTGCACTAGGATTCGAGGTATCTAAACCTTACACCGTCCAGATTTCTTTTTCAAAATGCAGCGTTAATTTTCAATATGGGCGATGGATCCAACAGACACAGTCGATCATACATTATTCAACCGTTAGTCATCGAAGTTCCTATCACATTAATGGCTCCCATAATGTATGTACGTATGAAATGAAATTCAAATGATCACAAGCTGCTTTATGATATGAAAGCGAAAGCCCGAGCAATGTTTTCACTTGTTCGAATTAATTGATATCTTATGTTTTCCAAATAGCTGGGGATGATGCTCCTAGTGTTCGCGCTACTGTTTGCCACCGGAGGATGGGTGAGTGGCTTGAACGAGCAAGGTTAGTTATACAGTTGCTTTTTAGACGTTAAAGGAAGCTTTCTTAAGGCGATCGGTGATTACTCAGAATTCTGGAGACAACAGTCGGACGATTTGGCAACCTGATGCCGTTTGTTCCGAAGACTCTTCAGTAGGTTTGTCAATCATCGTATTTAATTCTTCAATTTGACTCGATCGTTGCTCACCACTCTATTGAAATTTATCTGAATCGCAGTGTCCTTAACATATTTACATCAACCACAGGCAAAACTGTTCATTTCAATCCCGTGTGTATCAGCATAACGTAAACGAGCGTGATGTCGGCGCGCGAGGTGTCAGCCACAACTGGGTGAGTGAGTGAGTGAGTGAATAGGGTTTAACGTCGCTTTCAACATTTTTCAGCTATATCACGACGGGGAAGGGAAGGGAGGAGAGGGGGAGGGGAAGGGGAACCTACTTGTAACAGAGCAGATCTAATGCTGCCATTTTATAGTGCTGTCCCACTGAAATATCATGCCGTAGGCAGACATGACACCCCACTCAGTCACATTATACTGATACCGAGCGAACCAGTCCTTGTTCTATCCTCTTAATGCTGAGCGTAATCGAGGAAGCAACAAGTTCCATTTTTCAAGTCTTAGGTATCACCCGGCCTGGGATCGAACCCAGAACCTACCGCTTACGAGGCCGACGCTCTAACCATTAGAACACCGCAGTGCGGTTTGTTCGTTTTTAAATGGAGCAGAACACCTACTTCGATATCGATGCATGATAGAAAGGCCAGAGACAACAGCAAAATTGTTATAAGCCACTGAAACTTTATGCCATACTCATCATGATACATTTTCCATTTCCCATATGACAGAAATACCTTTATGAGGAATCGGGCGAAGTATAGCAAAACCATTCAAGTGGCTCGGCAGTATCAAACCAGAATCATCCCCCTAAAATAAAAGTATCGGTTATGCCAAATTATGATGTTAGGTCTACATCAGTTCCACTATTGCACATTGATTGGATTAAATTACCACTGACCCTCCCCATGAGAAATATAACACGTGTGGGGGGAGTTCCAGGTGAGTTCCAGGTTCCAGTTCCAGTCAACATAAGAAAACCATGCAAGTGATCACATGGAAACAATACGAGGCTTTGTCGTATAACTGCATTTGACCCGTATAGAAACTCCAAAACATCAAAGAACTTCTTCGAAAAGAAGAACATTTGATTGATTGATGTACACACGCGCCCTGATAGCAAAACGTTCATATGACCTCGATAATGGAATTACATTTTAGCCGTAGGCACTCTGAGAGCCATGCGTGGACGTGATCGGAAATGTTCTTTGCTTACGCGTTCAACATGCAAGTCACAAAGTCATCTCGGGAGAGCTAAAATCGGAAATATTCATCTGCAATACCTTCATCTTTGCATAGTGGACGCCGTTGATGTCTCGATGACGTCACAGAAGGGCGTCATACTGAAATTGTATCAGTTGCGATGACAAAACAATAACACTGGAAGAAGTTCCAGGATGCTTTGGTGTTTCTTTAAAGATCCAAGTATGCAATTGTCGGGTATTCAATAGTTAGCAGTCATTATATACACATGCGTCAGATTCGACATTCTGGAGGCAGTCATCACCCCAAGGGAGACGACTCTTAGATACAGCCACAAATTTGCTGTCTAATACTACGTGTACAAGCACCGAATTCCAATCAAGCCTGAAGAAGAAAAATCACATGAACAAGAGATAATGCCTTGCAAAGGAGTAGATCAGCAGACTTCAGAGAAACCAACAAGGAAACGAGTTTTACTTGGCCTTAACTACTTTCTTTGTCCTCACGTCGCTTAGTAAAGTATATTGATAATATTGTACGTGTTCTTGAAATTGTGCCCATTCTGGATCTAAAAGGGGACGATAGCGTTGGTTGAGAACGTTGTATGTATTCTTGATCTGATAAAAGGGAGTACCTTCATTTCAGTAAGTTTTTCCTTGTTAGGACCAAAACGTTTAAGTTTGAATATACTGAAGTAATTTCCTCGATATAGTACAAGACCGGTACGGAACAGGGCCTTACCTTCTGAATATTATCCCTCGGAGCTCCCGGTGCTCACGTCTTACTACCTCGAGATCTGCTGCAAGAGTCCAATCTCAATCTTGTATCTCCCGGGACTTATGTCTTCTCGTCCCTGATTGGTCCGTTTACATGCAGCGCCCTCAGGGGCAATAACTCCAGGAGCCAGATAGCGTTTGGAGACCCTACGGACAGTGCAGATCGGCTTAATCTTCCAATTAGTGAACAGCGTTTACGCACCGTTGGCGCGCCAACGTGCTGGCCTAATCACCAAGACTTATTACACCCCCCATGAGGTGACCCTTGGCGCCACGCGCCGGTAGAATATAGTCCGGTCAAACCACTGAACCATTGTAAGCATGTCGGCGGTAAACAAAGGCTCCCCGTTGGCACGCTTGCCGGATTGCGGGCTAACAGCCGTCACCGCTTAAAACTGAATTGTTTTCAAAGAGTTCCCCTCTGGCGGTGTACGGCAAGAACACAATCTATTCTACAGTTTAAATCACTGGCTAAGTAATTAAAAAAATATATAGAAGATTTGACTTCTTCAATAAGAATGCTGTAAATGATTATCTATCATTTTTTGTTTACGCTCCAAGGAAACTTGGCCGTCTTGTGAACATTCGGTTGAGACTACGAATAATCTTCATTAACAAAAAGTTTCGCCAAAGATAGCTTAAAGTATGCCTAAATATATTATCAGAATTCATAAAACGTTGTGTGCAAATTGCGAAGGCCGCCTCCTCTTTCAGAACGGCCAGTAAAACGGTTGAACGTAACATTTCAAATGAATACAGCTTCGTATAAATTCAGACACACGGGCGAGTCGAGGTCATAATCGAGGCAACATGCAGTGCTCGGTCAGACTAGTTGTCTCTTTGGCTTGTCTTGTTACAACCGCCTAACCAAAATATACACAGAAATTCAAAAGATCAATTAGCCCCTTACAGAGAATGACAAATACTTGTATATGCTCTTTATTCGTTACCGCCCGACTGTTAAAGGTTGCACACGAAACTTCCGATGAGGAAATAAGAATTAACAAGTATTTATGGCCGACACATCTATCGTTCCAGCTAAATAACAAAAAAGAAACAATAACAGAGATTTCTACCTAAACAATAAGTTAATGCCATTTCATTTCTTTTCAAATGAGACACAGACGCGCATTTTGTTGGACGAAAGCGGGATATCGCTTTACCCTGTCAGAGAGAGAATGCACTGTTATGTTTACATTCTCCACTTGTTTGCGCCAAACTTAACGAGATGATTAATCTTTACAATGTTGTTTTCTTGCTGACAATATAACATCCGTTATACTGTTCGACAGGAAGTATACATTAACACATATGAAATGTTGGTCTTGATGTCGGGGATGGAGGGAGGGACTTCAGCTATAAATAATGTGTTCGTTTTACCATTCTCACCCCGTCTCTCATTACAGAAATCACTCTGGGATTACCAGACTTCAATCAAATCAATCAACCGATTTCTAGTAAAAAGGTACGGGTATTACATAATTCGTTTCATCGGTTCTTGTCCCACTGATTAAATATTTATACACTGCATAATCCGGTAGTAAAATTACTCTTGAATGGTCAAAATTAACACAATTTGCAAGAATTTTTGAATATATAAAAACGAATGACTTGAACTTGCGCATCTGTATGAGAAGCGGCCGTAAGATGAAACTTCCAATAAACAAATACCTATTCTTTAATACCAGAAAAGCTATTCCGTGAGACGCGCAAGTCTGGGTCAACTTTGAAAGCAGGTGTCCGACGAAGCACAAATTACAATCCATTTTGCAAGCAGTGTTTATGATTAAAATAAATCTTAAATCTATTTCCATCTACAAATTTTTAGATGGAATGCAAATACGCTTGATCGAGGTCCACATGTTCGCCGGTAACACAAATTCATATACCTGATGTTATTTAATAGGTATGAATTACAGGCAGATATTCTGTGCAAACAGTTAGCTTCGTGCGATTAAAGCCACGTGGACTCCCGACTGATTTTCTTGAGCTCTCTCGCGTGACCGATCGCTCGCTAACAAAGACCTCACTAGCGGGCTCCGACTCTTGCAGCTCGCTTCCAGCCATTGTCTGACCGTGCTGATAGCGCGCGGCCTGTGTTCAATCAAGTCGACGGACTACATTCAACAGAGTTAGAACAATGGCCAGCCGATAATCATGGGCATTGGCGCGCTATACCTTTGTGTTGGCGCACTTCGTTTGCGCGCTGTTGGTGCGCCAACACTAACCTTTCAGCTGGTCTGAAGTGTAAGCTAGTCTAGCCTACTCCTAACGGTAGCTATGCTACATTTGGAGGCCCTGCCAAAGCTAGACTAACCTGTTAAGGGTGGCCACCCTTGACTACCTATACACTAAAGGGCAGTATTTACTACACCCTTCCCCCTTTTCTTTTTGACGAAGGGTCCAATTTCCTAAGTGAAAACCACCCCCAACCCTGCCCTGGGCATCCTGCACCATGGGCCCCTCTACAGTATAAAGACCTATTCAATTAAAACACCCTATAAAATAGGGTTGTGCGAGGACATCTAGTCCTCGCACTTCGCCTAAAATACCCTCTAAAAAATGACCGCTCCCAGGGGAAAAAAGGTGTAAAAATAATAACCTTCTCCACTAAAAAAATCTAAAAACCCCACCCATTATATTTCCTAACACCCACCCGCAGAACTGTACTGTCCACAACGGTGCCAGTACTACCTACCACCACCCCCCAAAATTAACGGGATGGGTCACCAATGGTCCCATCCCGCCCAGGGATACCATCCTGAACCTACGTCACAGGGTCAAACCCAGGTCACAGGGTCAGACCCAGGTCACAGGGTCAAACCCAGCTCACAGGGTAGGCAAGACTAACCCGCCACACATGACATAACTTAGTTACTCCCGGAAAGCTATCATGAAAAACTATACCGGTAACTCCCTGCTTGTTTTACCAGGAAACCGGTGGCATAAAACTCGAAAACTGTACTGGTAACTCGCAGCTAATTTGAGCAGGAAACCGGTTGCATAAAATACCGGTAGCCTGTAGCACATTTTACCAGGAAGCGGGTTACAGAAAATCTGATAAACTATAATATCCTGTGGGCAGAGAAAAAGGAAGTCCCCAATGGTATCCCTGGTTATTACTTAATTTTATTTAGATGTTCCTCCCACTTTCCCTCCCCCTTTTCTTTTTGACTGTCTCCCATACAACCCTGTGATCTGTTTCCCCTCCCACACCCATGGGGGTGGAGCCGACCCATGGAGCGACCCACCGAACGCCTGCCTAAAAAGGTAATTAGTCCGTGAGCTACTGGGGCTCACCTTGCATCCCCCCCACTACAGACCGAAACTATGTTTTTTATGTGCTTTAGGACATGTCAAATAAGAAACAATTTGTTAACAGTCGATAAACTGGGACTCACTACCCTTTTAATCACTTCGAAATTACTCCTGTGTTAATAAGTAAAATTTTTGTGATAATAGGGGGTAGGGTTACAAGAATAGTCTTATCTTCCATAATTATTATCCAATCTTTATAATGTTGGCCACATATTATTCAGCATTGATTGCTGCATCGAATATTTACAAGATAATATCACTATTTGTTGGGTATGACGTCACACAGGGACCATACATACAAAAGTAGGAGTAGTAGCGAAAGCTGGCGTTTTGGGTTGGTGAGGGTGTGCTTGAGCGATTGAGGGACCATTCTTGGTTCGAATGCGTCGGGTGAGGTGTTAAAGTGAAGCCCTCGGTATGTAGACCACGGCTTAAGGGATCTCCACATGATCTGTGATGTCATTGGTGACGTCATCAATAGGAGTAGTAGACAAAGTAGGCATTTTGAGGATGCGGAGGAAGGTTTTTGGGGTAGAGATGGACCATCTGTGGTCTAAATGGACCGTGTGGGGTGTCATCTTGTAACTCTCTGCATGTAGATGCAGAGGGACACCCCACACCATCCTGGACACCCAGCAGGCCACTGGCCACACTCCCCATGGTGTGTTGGGATTACGGTCTCCGGGGTGCTTCAAGTATGGGGAATCCGTCTCCAGGAGTAGCCGACCCATGCCCATCTCCCTGAGAACTTCATCGTCGCCATCGCCCTCGTGAAGAGGCAAAGCGCTCATCCCGAACATGACGTTCGGGAAGCGCTTGACCCATGCTCGGACGACGGCGACGTTCCCACTGAAGGAATGAACATGAATCGGCCACCCCGGAGGCAAAGTAGCCCCCAGGAGGCCAAGCAATCTGGCATGGGCGGAAGACTGCCCAGGCTTCTTCTCCCTGCAGTGAATAACTACAGGGAGATTCCGCTCCACCGCCAACGGCAGGACTTTTTTTCAGGAAATCCTCCTGCCGCCGGGGCTCTATGTCAGTCTCGTGTCTATGCCAGTCGAGACCCACCTCCCCCAGGCCACGGCATCGAGGGTCATCTAGTTTGGCAACTAAGGCCCTCATGGATGACCCTGAAACCGGAAGACTGGCCTGATGGGGGTGGATCCCGTAGGTGGTCTGTATTCTTGGGTCTTCCAGAAGACGCCGGAGGGCACCAGGCTCCGACCTGTTCGGGAAGACCAAGTTACAAATCATCGAAGTGATCTCCAACCGCTCAGCATACTCCACATTGACCAACTCTCGAAGTTCCTCAAGACTGGTGAAGATCCTCAGGTCCTTCAGGAGCAGGTCAAGGTGGGCATGAGCATCCACCGCCCTCGGTGTGGGGCATACGCCCAGAGCACCGGTCAATCGCTGTGGATCGACCAGCCGCTCCCTCTGAGCAGCTGACAGGAGCGCCAGGACGCGTCCCAGCACCTGCCAACTGATCAGAGCGGACACCGAGGATGGAGGGGAGACACTCAAGGTATGGGTAGTGACCCCGCGGAAGCATCGAAGGCCACCATTAGGGCCATACAGCTCCCCGTGGGGTAAACCTCCAGCTCCTGTGGAAATAGCCTGTTTGCCACCACGTAATCCAGCAAGGCCTGGTACGTGCTGACCCGCAGGATCTCCATCAGGGACTGGAGGAACC
The DNA here is from genome assembly GCA_036873755.1 of Hanleya hanleyi. Lineage (NCBI taxonomy): Eukaryota > Metazoa > Mollusca > Polyplacophora > Lepidopleurida > Hanleyidae > Hanleya > Hanleya hanleyi. The sequence goes on from JAVTVY010016246.1 coordinate 36,317, forward strand.
CGTGAACGAGGGGCACCCACCGCCACCAGTGGTCATCGGTGAATGCCCATTCCTCCATAGAGTTATGCTCGCCCGCTCCGTGCCGGAAACAATAGCCCAGAGAGGACGAGCGATAGCCACACTCCCAGCAGAATCTATCAGGCGATAGCCAGGCTGGAAAGTGTATCCAGCCCAGATGTCGCCGAAGCTTCTGACCGAGAGGCAGCTGACAGATAGGACAAACTTTCCTGCGACAGTCGGAGTTGATTTGAGCAATCCACCGACCGTCACAGGGAAGCGGTCCTAGTTGCGGTCCCTGGGGAGGGTACCTGCCACCAGTGGTACCCTCCCCTGGGACCACCACAGGTGGTTCAATGGGTCCCCCCAGAGGAGCCGGAGCAGGCACTACCGGCTGTGGCCCCAATAGATGGCCGCCAATGGTACCATCCACAGGGACCACACCAACTAGCCCACCCAACCCCACCAGGGGAACCCGATCAGTTACAGGAGCTTGTGGCACCAGGGGATGGCCACAAACAACACCATCCGCCGGAACCACCTCCGCAGACCTACTCGGGTGCTCCACTTCGGGAACTGGAGGGGGCACCAAATCCTCCATATCCCGAAATGGAACGCCCTCTACCATATATCCCAAAGGCTAGGTCCAAGTCTTCCCCCGTCACACCAGCCCACCCCCCGAAAGCCCTATCCAAGTCCTCCGCCGTTACACCTGCCCAACCTACTGCACCCTCTAACCCATCCTGCGCCTGATCCTCTTCTAAATCTACTACTACCCATCCCTCCATCTCCCTAACTACTACCCCCCCATTCCCACTATCCGTATCCTGCCCATTATCTTTCCCCTTGTCCATTTTAGAATTTCGTGAAAGGTGCTGATCTAAATACTCTTGAGAAGTGTGTCTACAACAAAAGAAACAACACTTATTCTATACAACATCTGGGAGTTACATCAATCCATCACATTACTCCACGCCACAACATGAGCATGCAACGTCACAACATAAGCATGCAAGGGCACGAACATGAGCATGCAAGGATACAAACCTGAGCATGCAAGGGCAGAAACATGCTACACATCAACTGGACTACCTAGACCACAAACTACCAAAATTTAAAACCAAAAAACATATGTACAAAATGTTGAGCGCCATGGGCAAGCTCCCCAGTGAACAATGGCGAAACACAGCATGCCACCCAAGGCCAGTTGTCTCACGCGAACGCGCGACACATCAGTGAATGTGAAACAAATTTACTTTAACTCTCCACACCCAAAAACTGAGGGGGACGACTTTCTCGTCCAGCGCGAGTTACCTGCGGTGGTCCAATTACTTCGTTCAAATCTGAACTCAAGTCCGAGACCTGCTTTTTCCCCCTACGATGGGACCTCTTCCGCTTCGGTGTCTCAAACAACATCCCCAAGTCTAAGTCCGGAACATCAGATGTAAACACGGGTGGAGCAGGGTTCTGATTAACTTGATTCCCCTCCTCCCCTACAATATTCTTTCCCAACTCGGTTACCCCGAGTATAGTGTGACGTCTCCGCCGAACCCACAGGGGTACATCTCTGTCCCGGCACTGACGAAGAACGTCATGGTGCCAAACATGCGTACCCCGTCTGCTTTCAACTCGATACAAGCAGGGGCCCAGAACAGCCACAACAATATACGGGCCAGCAAAAATAGGCCGCAACTTTTTACTCTGACCTACCTTAACAGCCAAGTCCCGGCGAGAAACTAAATCGCCTACGTTATAGACTGTCTGCTCCAATCTCAAGTCGTAGGTACGTTTTTGGCGCAACTGACATGCCCCGACCTTATCACGGGCCAGACGATGAACCTCCTCCAGCTGGATTAGAAGCTGCTTCAGGTATTCTCCCCCTGAAGATTGCTGGAGGTTCACACCCGCGACACCCAACAGGATATCCACTGGCATCGTCACTTCCCTCCCTAACATCAAAAGATTGGGAGAGAAACCAGTGTCTCTGTTGGGCATTGCCCGAATGGCCATGCCGATCAATGGCAAGTGTTTATCCCAATCCGACTGACGGCTCTCAAGGTAACACCGCACCAATTGAAGAAGGAGCCTGTTACACCGTTCCACCTGCCCATTAGAGCACGGGCGGTACGGTGTGGTGCGTGTCTTGGTCACCTCGCAAACCCTGCAGAATTCAGAAAACAGATTACCATCAAAATTCCGGCCCTGGTCGGTGTGTACCTGCACGGGTACACCAAACCGAACAATGAAACCCTCTAGGAAAGCCTTAGCGATGTTTTCAGCCGATTGCTCAGATAAAGGACAGATCTCCAGCCACTTTGTAAACTGATCGATCATCATTAAGATGTAACGATTCCCTCCCTCGGAGCACACCAGCGGTTCTAGGATATCTAGGTGAACCCGCTCCATCGGAGTCCCCGCATGGTAGGACCCCAATGCACCTCGCGGATGTACCTTAGGCTTCTTGTTCACATTACAGGTGGCGCATGTCTCGACATATAATTCCACGTCACGCGTCAGGTTCGGCCAAAAGAATGACCGTTTAGCCAAAGCCACAGTTTTACTCTGGCCTAAATGACCCCCTGATTTGGCATCATGCACCAAGCGCAATACCTCGGAACGAAGAGCCGCCGGTACCACCAATTTCAACTTCGTAAACATGCCGTAATCCCACTGGTAGTATAGGACACCCTCCTGTAACCTCAAACACGACCGGCAAAGCCACAAGTGCTTAGTTACAGAGCCACCGGAAAATAACCGGGATGGTGTCTGACCAGTTTCCAAGTGGTCAATCACGGGTCGAAGCTGAACATCGGCCAATTGCTTCTCCCTCAACTCTTTGGGACGAGAACGCTTCCCAGACCATATCGAGTTCAGACTGAGATTGGAACGGAGGTTCTAATGGAGCATCAAGTTCACAGAGAGGGCCCGAACTGCAGCCACGGTCTCCCCAACCGTAGCCAGTGGCACCACATCATCCACATCCTGTGTGAATCGTCCCCATTGGTTATGGGCCCGAATACAACACTTACATCCGCCACAAGGGAGTGACGTAGGCTCACTTCCTGCCACGTAACAATTGCACAGTGGCAAGGAATCCGGAATTCGGGAGAGTCCATCGGCATTTCCATGTTTCACCCCTGCTCGGTGTTGAATTATGTCATACTGACTGAGCTCTTCAAGCCATCTAGCCAGCTGACCTTCAATATGACGAAACCGAGTTAACCAGACCAAGCTATTATGGTCGGTACGTATCAGGAAAGGTTTGCCAAGCAAGTAATGCCGGAATGTGCGGGTAAATGTCACGACTGCCAGAAGCTCTTTTCGAGTCGTGCAATACCGGCGCTGTGCCGGGGCAAGGTTATGGCTGGCATATGCAACGGTACGTTCCACGCCATTCTGAACCTGTGCAAGCTCTGCCCCGATAGCCGTGTCAGAGGCATCGGTATCGAGAATAAATGGATCCCCTGCAGTGGGTAGTGCCAAAACCGGTGCACTAATTACTGCATCCCGGAGTTTCTCGAAGGCTTGCTGGTGCCGAGTTTGCCAATGAAAGGTAGATTTCGGCCCCGTCAGTTCATACAGACAACCTGCCAATTTTTGCGAAACCAGCCACGAAGTCCCTGTGGTAGTTCACGAAACCCAGAAAAGACTGTAGTTCGGTTCACTAATTTTACTCTCCGTAATGGAAATTTCACCCCGGCTAACGGTCTTACCCGGGAACTCCACCTCCCGCCGAAACAAGGAGCAATTTAGAGGTTTCAGCTTAAGGTTATGTTCCCGAAACCGTTGCAGGACAAGACGCAAATTAGCCAGGGCACTCTCAAAGGTACGTCCCACCACAATGACGTCATCAAGGTAGGCCAGTACTTCGCGCCAAGTAAGGCCACGGAGCACCGTATTTATCGCCCTCTGAAACGTTACAGGAGCGTTACAGAGGCCAAAAGCCATACGAACATGCTCAAAAAGCCCATACTTTGTAATAAAGGCAGTCTTGTGCTGGTCCGCAGGGTCAATAGAGATCTGCCAGTAGCCAGCTGCCAAATCCAAAGTGCTGAAGTACTCCGTCCCATCTAACGCATCTAGACATTCGCCTATCAGCGGCAGCGGAAACGCGTCTTTCACCGTTTAGTTCGCGAAAGTCCACACAATAGCGGACAGAATCGTCCTTCTTGCGAATTAGAACCGGGGCTGAAGCCCATTCAGACTCTGAGGGTCGAATGACTCCAGCATCCAGCATAGCTTCGAGATGTTTACCCTCCTCCTTCTCAAATCCTCTTGGTGTTCGTCGCATACGCTGCCGGACGGGACGTGCATCGCCAGTATTAATACAATGTTTGTATTTGGCGAGGTGACCGAGATCCAAGTCCCCACTGGCGAAAACGTCTTGGAATTCAATCAGTGTGTCCTTGACAGCAGCTCCCTGCTCCTCGGTCAACCCCTCACATTTTGCCTCGTATAATGGAACAAGGAACTCTGGGAGGGTTCCAGGTAAAGGGACATTTACTTTTCTTACAGACGCGCCCTCTACATCGCCAGACACGGGTGATCGCTGCATTCCAGAGTGGTTCCAATCCAGGCCCCCCGAACGACCTTTACCTCAGTATCATTCGGGTTACGCAAACAGATCGGAACCATCGGACCCCCGCGAATTGCCATCTTGGGAACCATCACGACCGATTGATCGATTACGGGCTCCAAATCATAATCGACCAAATTTGACCCAGATTGGGCAGGGGAGCATCCCTGCATCACACCCCGGACTAACTGGGATGTTAAGGGAGGAATGGTTACTGTTTCAGCAAGTGTGACCCGGTTTACAGACAGCGGTTCGCCATCTCCCTGTTGCTTCAGGGTTGCCGAAACTTTCATGTATCCTATCACGAGGACATTCTTATTGAAGTCTACAATGCAACCATTAGCAGATAGGAAATCAAAGCCCAACAAGAGCTCGTCCACTAATGGTGCTACCACGACATCCCAAGTACAGTGGAAGTCCAAAACAGACAAGGTACCTTTTGCACTAGCATCCCCATGCTGGACGTTCCCTGAAATGCTCCAGTCAACCTTATTGGGGTGGTGGACAGCCCCTTTAACTTCAATCTGGGAAATAGGTCTTGACTCATGACGGTTACCTGAGCAGCGGTGTCAACAACGGCGGTCACAGGAACTGTTCCGACCTTCGCCGGCACCGTCATTGTCCAACCATGTGAACGTGAAACAATCACATCCCTACTGGCTACTGGCGAAGACTCCGTGACCTCAACAGAGGCCACAGGTGATGCATTAGCTCCGGTTGCTGGTTCAACCCCCTTATGGTCACTTAACTGGGAATCCTGGGCTGGTGGTGGACCTTGCCTACCAGCCCTCATTCGTTTCCCGAGTGTTTCTTCGGGCAATTCCGGTTAATGTGACCTGATTCGTCGCAGACATAACAGCGAATCGGTGACCGGGGGAGATTAGAGGATTGTGGACAGTGAACACTTTTTTGTCCCTCCTCTCCACATGTATAGCAGCGAATAACATTGGCAGACCACTTGCGTGGAGCTGAACCCCGGGAAGAGGGTGCGGCCTTCTCTGGTACCGCACTCTGCTTCCCTCGACAGGCCTCTGCAAGCAGTGCTTTTAGGGTCTTCTGCTGCTCCTCTGAAAAACCTCCCGAGCTTCCAGAGTCAGACTTGGCAGTCCAGGGACAAACAGCTTCATCAGCCTCGGTTGTCACCAATCTCACAACCTTAACTCTCATGGCACGATGATTGTGCAAGGAGGAATTAACATAGGCCAATGCCTCCTGTACAGTTTTCGGATCTTTTTCCATCGCGAAAACTACGGCTTGACGCTCACGGCAACCCCCCAAAAAATGTTCCACGGCCACAGTATCGACTACTTCATCAGCAGCCCCTGGATAGCCTTCCCTAGCCAACTGCATACAACGGTCAGCAAAATCACCCAATGTATCATCAGCCCCCCGCTCCTCCACTTGCAAACGTCGTCTGACCGCATGTGCAGGCTCTTTTAACTTGTCAAATGAATATCTAATCGCCTCTGGTAGGACGCGATAGAATTCCATAGCTTTCCCATGCATGCATTCGCGAAGACGCCTAAGGGACTTGGCCTTGTCCCAACCACGACTGTCTATCTCCAATTCAAATTTGATTTTAAATGGGATCCAAGTATCCGCTACACCACCAAAAACCAATGTCTTTGGCAGTGGACGACTGCGACTGCGACGGCGTGACCTCCCCTCACTGGTGGGAGATCTCGCACGCCTTGACGTTTGGGAGTCCGATAAGCGACTGCACCCAACGGCCCCACTATCATCACTATCGGAAGAAGAATCCCCACCTGTTGCACCTTGTACCTGACCCCTAACATGTCGGTCTCGCAGAGGCGCTGGCAAAACTATCTCCGTCTCCGTGTGGGGCGGAGTTCGAGCAACCAACTCCCCGCGTCGCGAAACGTTCGGGGTTGTAGTACCCACCCGATCACCCTCACCCCTACTGAGTTGAGAGACTAGAGTATGAAAACTAGATGAGTCAGTCTGAGCCTCTCTTCCGGGGCCCACAGGGGGAACTCCACTACCATAGATTCCCCTAGGGGGAATCGCCCGCTCAATGCTATGCATCCAAGGGGGCTGGCGATCCTACCCAGAATTAACATAAGGCAACCCAATATATGAACCATCTGGTGTCATCTCATTCAGTTCACCAGGTTGTAATTCACTGGATAACAAATTCCGCGAAATTGGCGGTGGATTACCTCCAGTTACGTTTACGCTCCCTGGTGTCTGCAACTAGCTGACCCGAGGTTGTTGACTTTCATGATCAATAAGGTCAGACCCAACAGGAATAGACGCACCCCCATTAACAGGCAATGCTGGAGTTGGCTGCCCCTCAGCGACGCCACTAAACTGCGTTACATTCGTATCCCCCACCCCCCTAACCATTGTAGTAGACGTCTGGCCACCCATCATGGTCACCAGCATTCCAACCTGGTCCCCCACGTTGGTTAACCCTGCCCCTAATCTATCATCCATCCTCCTCAATTGAGTATGCATCTCGCCCACTTGAGATTTCAATCCAGTCAATTGGGTACCATGCTCAGTTAACTGAACCCCATGTGTACCTATTTCCTCCTTGATCGCCTCTACTACTTCCTCAACCTGATTAACGCGATTTCCATAGTGATCCAAATTTTGTTTCACTCTTGTATTTAGCGAGTTAAACTGCTCTCTAACATCCCTAACTAAAGTGTCCATTTCAGACCTAATTTCCCGAATTTGAAGTTCAACTGCCAAATTATTTCGCTGCTCCTGAGTATCCATCAGGGCAGAGACATACTCTGGACCCTCTATATTTACCCCTGAAATAACTGAAGCCCGTAATATGGCTACTACAATATGGGAGGCAGAGAAACGCGTTGCGCGCATAAAACTGACATTTGACAATTGCTTCAGCCTTTACTTTACCAATACCCTCTATTGTCTGTATCTCATCAGCCGTAGCGGTGGACACGTCAATTGTGTAATCCGACATATTCGAAAATGAATATGAATCACACGCGGCGTCAAAATAAAGCAGCGGCGCGTGAAAAGGAGCAGTGAATTACACTCACTGATCCAAACAACCCACTTACCACGCAACTTACCAAAACAAAATCTGGTCTGGTGAACTGCTGAAATACTCAGCAAAGATGATCACATGGGGTGCATATCCATCGCGGCTTATATATCAAGTTAAATGCACAAGACTAGCTAATATATCAAACAAAAGCCATCCAGCTATAGCGAAAACCTGATGATGAATTTTGGCAAAGTCCAAAATGGACATACAGAAAATTTATAATAATAAATCAAAAATTCTATGCCAAATATTCCAGAATACACCCCACCCTCATTCACAGTAAACACTAGCTAATCCCTTACGCAATAGCTACAAGGTAATAGTTAAGTGAACTACAGTGAATTTTGATGAAGTCCAAAAACTAGGTCAAATAATATACAAAATAACTGCAGTCGCTAGCAGCCCAGTTAATGCGTTATAGTTCAATAGTACGGGTGTTGAATACCAAACAATCATCAAATGGTGTCAATCAATACCAAATGAGACCTAGTTATCAACGATCAAAGTCTATTTCCCAAAATAAATAGGATCAAAATTCACCAAGTTGGCATTTTGCAATCACCAACTAAATTATGGTTGCCTATTTAATAAATGCCCTTCAAATGTTCCCAAATTTAACTGGCGTTGCCCAACAGTACCCGATTACACTCTAACCGGGTGCATTGTTGATGCTACACCAATTGTTTTTATTTATTTGTTGTTTTTTTTCAAAGTAAACACAAGAGTTTGTGTTTTAATAAACACCAATCACCCAACAAAAGTCAGATGGTGCCACTTGACACCACAAGACCACAATGTAATTGAGTGTAGTACCAATATGTCAACACTCAAAGAGAAAAAAGAAAAAACTATTTTTTCTTTTCTTTTTCGAAGTAAATACAAGAATGTGTGTTTGAATAAACACTAAACACTCAATCAAAATCAGATGGTGCCACTTAACACCACCAGACCACAATATAATTATGTCAACACTGAAATCTCAAAATACAATCAGAGGTCGTGTTATAATAAACACCAAACAATGAACCACACATACCAGATCAAAATCTGATTGAATATGGCCCAAGTTTGCTAACACCACACAAACTTACCAAAATATTTAAACAGTCAAAATTTATTATTCAATAAATCCTGAGTATTTCAGCAACACTGAACACTCACCCTTGAGAACACCATCAAGGTTCTCAGTGTAAATCGTTCACCACAGAATCTGTGATAAATTCAGCTTCTATAGTGTAAATTTAACTCACCAAATTAGAATAAATACCAGCAATTTATGTATTCACAGTGCAAACATTAACTGCTAGTATAAGACAGCCAAAATTTTACAATGTAAAATTTAGATGAATAACACTCGAGTGACTTCTTCACCTGAGTTTCTAACCTGAGTTTAGAAATGGTTGAAATCAGAAATAAATTCCACATGTAGATTGCGTCCAATCGATTCTCGCGAAAAATCGAGTGGACACAAACCTACAACAACAACTCAATCCGAAGTTCAATCCAATCCAATTAAACGGAAAATTTACATCCTATAATGGGTGCAGTAGGTATTTATATGGTTCAGGATGTGACCATACAACATACGAGCAAGGGACAATATCCTCTGCTCATATATATAGAAGAACTTTCCCAAACCTAGCCTATCCCTACTTACTATCCCTACACCTAGCCCCCAATAACTAAACACAAACGACAACACAATAAAAAAAAAAAAAAATAGAAAATAACTTCTTGGTTTTATTGAATGATCAAGACAAACAATGGACATGGACAAGGGAACACAAAACACTGACAAACTAACGATATACACGAACAGTATAGACAAAGACAAGACACATGGACATAGGTCATGCAGACAAAGACAATACACATGGACAATTCAGACAAAATAACGCAAGATAATCAATGAATCAATATAGAAAAATAAATAAATCAAAAATGACCCCTACAGCCTTCAATAATTGCACCAATAAACTAAACTAATATGCAAGCCGAATATCTCCACTTTCCCTACCCCTATCTCCCTATCAATTCTATCAACCAAAGTAATAAATGAAAAAAAAAATTAAGTAAGAATTTCTTGACAATTCCACAAAATCTAACTAAGCTATGGTGCAATGTTAAAGTAATCCAGGAGTGGGTTCGAATCCCACTTCTGACACCAGTGAAGTAATTTCCTCGATATAGTACAAGACCGGTACGGAACAGGGCCTTACCTACTGAATCTTATCTCTCGGAGCTCCCGGTGCTCACGTCTTACTACCTCGAGATCTGCTGCAAGAGTCCAATCTCAATCTTGTATCTCCCGGGACTTATGTCTTCTCGTCCCTGATTGGTCCGTTTACATGCAGCGCCCTCAGGGGCAATAACTCCAGGAGCCAGATAGCGTTTGGAGACCCTACGTAAGCTAGTCTAGCCTACTCCTAACGGTAGCTAAGCTACATTTGGAGGCCCTGCCAAAGCTAGACAAACCTGTTAAGGGTGGCCACCCTTGACTACCTATACACTAAAGGGCAGTATTTACTACAATACCCATGTTCGGCTTACCTGAGAAAAGAGGACACCCATAATTCTGGAAGTTGTGTGTATACTCGATATGAGAGTAAAAAGACCCGCCAATTTAAAAAGAAGTTGATATTCTTGATTCACGATACGGCGTCATCAGATTGCACAGTTGTGCCTATCGTCGATGGGAGAAGAAGGATTCACTAATTTCAGGAAGTTATGCCTATTATCCCTAAAGGCGATACTCTCAGTTTGCAAATTGTTTACCAGGGTGAGCGGTCTGCGACAAGGCGGTATTGTCAGTTTGCAAAGTCGTTTACCAGATTGTCCATCTTGTCTATCCTTTATCTGATGAAAGACAATGGTGTCAGTTTATCAAGTTGTTTACCGGATTGTACAAATGTCTAGCCTCTATCTAAGAAAGCACGGCACTGTCAATTTACATTGTGATCTAGAATGTGATTTACCAGGTTGAACAGTTGACCATCCCCGGTCTGAGAAAAGACGGTATTGTCAGTTTACAAAGTTATTTACCAGGTTGTAGATATTGTTTATCCTCTATCTGAGAAAAGACGTGCTGTCAGTTTATAAAGTTGTTTATCGGATTGTGCAGATGCCCTTCACCTATCTAAGAAAAGACGGTATCGGCAGTATACATTGTTGTTTAGAAAGCGGTTTACCAGGTTGTTCAGTCGTCTATCCTCCACCAAGAGAACGAAGGTACTGTCAGTTTAGACAGGGTGTACTGTTGTCTTTCCTCAAGCTGGATAAAGACGGTACTGTTGGTTTACAAAGTTGTTTATTAGGTTTTACAGTCGTATACCTTCGATTTCGGTACTGTTACTTTAGAAAGCTGTTTAACGAGTTGCACAGTTGCCTATCCTCGACCTGGGTGAAGACGGTACTGTCAGTTTACAAAGTTGTGTAACATGTTAAACAGTTGTCTACCCTCGATCTAGGCGAAAAGGGAGAAGTTGGGAGAATTCGTGTTAGGAAGTTGTGTCTGTTCTCCATCTCAGAATAGACGATTCTGTCAGTTTACATTGTGATTTGGAAAGTGAGTTACCAGGTTGTATGGTGGTCTATCCTCGATATGGGGAATGTCGGTACTGTCAGTTTAGAAAGCTGATTACACGATTGTACAGCTCTGTCTATTGTCTGGCTGAGGAAAGACGGCACTGTCAATTTAGAAAGTAATATACGAGATTGTAGGCCAACAGTTGTTCATCTTCAAAACCAGGAAAGACGCCTTTGTCAGTTTTTACTAGGTTGAACGGTTGTTCCTCTCCGGTCTGATACATGACGGTGCTGTCAGTTTATAAAGTTGTTTACAGGATTTCGCAGATGTCAATTTTCTATCTAAGAAAAGACCGCACCGTCAGTTTATAATGTCACTTAAAGAAAGCAGTTTACCAGGATGTAAAACGGTCTATTATCGATTTGGAGAACGACGGTACTGTTATAATGCTGATTACCAGATTGTACAGCTGTGTCATTTCTCTGTCTGAGAAAAGACGGCACTGTCAATTTGCAAAGTTGATTACCAGGCTGTACAGCTCTCTTCCCTTGATCTGATTAAAGACAGACCGTACTAACGCTTTAGAAAGTTGTTTGACAGGTTGTATTGTTGTCTACCCTCGATCTGTTCAAAAGACGGTACTGTCAGTTTACAAAGTTGTTTCAACAGGTTATACTGTTATCTATCCTCGGTCTGGGTAAAGATGGTACTGTCAGTTTGGAAAGTTGTTTTTGGGAAAATAGGGTATTGCTTCTTGATAAACTTGTCTGTATTCGGTTTGAATAACAAGGGTATCGTCATTTTAGAAAATTGTCTTTTATCGGTTGGAGAAAAACTAGCACAGTGCTTACACCCAGCGTCAATAAATGGATGTCAATACAACTGAGATGAACCTGTTCTCTCAGTGTGGTTGTATTGTAACTGTAGTAAACATGGTGGAGAATGAAGCGCTTGATCGCCGTAGTGTCTCACAGACTTCGAATATGTTCCTGTTAGGATGCGTCTCCAAATATCGTTCGGTTTTTCGTCGAGAAATCTGTGATCTTTTCTCCATATCGCGAATTTCAAAGGTGAGAGAGAATCGAGATTTTTTTTCTCACAAAAGCCGAATGATTCGCGAAATCGGTTTTCTTTCGATTTTAGTACGACACTTAGAAGAATCAGTTCCAATCGAACATCAAATAAACTTAAAAATCACCAGATGGTTGCAAGGCTACAGCGGTTATTTTTCTCTATTCAATTCAATAGGATTCATGTTTATATTTTTTAATTTTGTCATCCGAATCAGAAAAAAATCTTGGATAATTTGAAATGGAAAACTTTAACCCTATCAATTTATTGATTGGTTTTCATTCGAAAAAATTTTCTCGAAAGAAAAACGATATCGCAAATCGATCGAGAATTTTTCGAAAACTGTTCTCTTCGGAGAAAAAATCATTAAAAACAATTGAAAATAGTGCCGCATTTGTTTAGCCTGGTAAACTGTCTAGCAGCTTACATTGCTGACATATACCAGTAGACTAGAGAACCAGGTGCATAAGGTTCTATGTACAACTAAATATCCCATGCATGTGCTCGGCCCACTGATAGACTCATAATTTCCAATGTATATATCCGTTATTGTAGACAGAACATGTATGAAAATAAAATATATTGCCGACGATATTTCCCGTTTGATTTTAAATATTCAAGACCGGAGATGGATGGTTTGGGCGGTCAGATGTTCAACCGGACTGATAATCGCTAGAATGCGTAACATTTATTAAGTATAATAAAATAAAGCTGATGAAAATGTAATAATTCAATGCACTCTATTTCAAACTCGCGATGACATGGTATGTTAGCATTCCATTGTTAAAGCGGCAGATACAGCTAAACTTTACCTGGGCATATACTTTATGTAGTACCCTCATACAAAGCGGCGTTATGTCTTTTAATCTGTAAATGACGTATGGTTTTCTCAAGAATTCCCGATATGATCGGGACTTTTTCGAGAAAACCAACAAAAATTCTCGATTGAAGGAAAAACGATTACTGGAGACGCTCCCTTAGAAACTTATTTTCTATCTAAGGGCCAGATAGTTTATCCCTCATCACTGTTGTATATTTGTGTGTAATACCAGTCAAGACGGTGGTAGAGGCAGTTTGGTCATACCATTGAATATGTCCACATCTCCAGTAAATGAGTGACCGGGATACAAATAACCAGTTCTGGTTCCCGTGATGTTATTACATATAATGTAGCAGTAAGCCTATATTAGCCTTTGCGATCATGTGACTTCTTGTCAGTACGTTTTCGTCGTTTTCCATCACCAATGCTTATGTGTTTCAGAATGGAAGGACGCTATTAACACGACAATGGCAGAGTTTAACGCAGCCAGAGTGGAGAACAGGGTATGCGATGTGGCAGAGATGTATACAGGAGATACGACTTACCTACCAAACAAAAAGAAAACGTCCTTCAACAGGCTTGGTATGGTTGCATGCTTCTTCAATTTCACCGTTGCAAAACCCACTCTGAATTATTCCTTAACATCTGATTCAGGATGTGGGAGGCTGTGTTTTTCTATAAAACATAGTAAAATAAGAGAAACGCAAAATCCAGTTAGGTCTACGGTCATGATATTTTTCGCTTCTTTTTATTTATTTAATAAAAGCTATTCATATTTATTAGCTATTTCATTTTATATATAATATCAGGCGAAAAAAAGAGATTACAATTTTGAAAAATAAAAGCAAGACAAAATGCATTCAATTGTACCACCAGTTACACCGAGACACCAAAAGCAAGAAAATATGCATTCCAATGGCTACCTGTTGAACGCCATCCGCAATTACAGCGACATACCAAAAGCACGAACACAGGGAGTAAATTGCCTATCACTATAAGAATGTAAGCAGTTCATTCTCGAATCTCGAACATTATATCGAAAATTTTGGGCTTATGATGCTTTAAATGCCCACACCCCTCAATACAAAGACATTCAATCCGCTTTGAACGAGCGTTGATCATTTGTGGAAGTTCAACCATTTCCTTTGTTTATCTCAGGCCGCATTAGGGATATCGTTAACGCAGATCAAACAAAGCTCAGCAAAAAAATTCTCACCTACATGCCTGAAGGATATGGTCTGCAGTATTTCACCGATGATTACGCCGTTGCAATTGTCCTATTCGAGGTGGTGCTGTATGATGACAGCATTCTCATGGGGAAGTAAGTATACTACGTAATGTCCTCTGTCTTCGGTGACTGGATCTTCATCAAGATTCCTCTGAATAAAAATGACGTTTGTTTTTTCATCTACCAATCATACACCAGGTAGTTATAAACTTCTGTTCCTTCTCCTTTACCAGACACTATGCAGACGATTTCCTGTCTCTGGATACTCTCTATATTTGTGACGCTGTGGAGTATATATACCCTCCTTCATTGGAGCGTAAGGAAACTACTGATAGTCCAGAGTTGGACTATAACTTTACACTAATGAAAAGCGCTTTCTCTCACGTCGATTCAAGAGAGACAATTATAACTGATTTTTATAGCATTTGATTGATTTGATAGCAATATTACAGATAGACCGTATGCATATTTTGACTGGATTTTGTAACATCTTACTCAAGAAAACAAATAAATAAAGAGTAGTGATCACAGACAGATATTATGCCTATGATATTAAGACACTCGTGTTGCTCGCACGACTCAATCAAAGTAAAACAGGGGGATGTCAGCCTGTTCAGAAGCAATGATTAAAAAGCGTTCTGATTCGTAACATGACGGGGACACATGACGGCCATGCTGCTACAACAAGGACAAAGTTGTATCCCTTCCTTTAAAACTTACACTTTTTCCACGACACCATATGTTTCTGCATCTGCAGTCCAAAGACTATTTATTTTGTATATGCAATATCCGTTAAGTTTTCTTCTTATTGGGTTATAGATTAATGCGTCAAATCCGGCATTTAATACCCAGGTAAAATTGCCTTTCATCTGAATCATCTGCGAGTTCATGTACTTCTTCCATAGCACCAGGCCTGCATACACACCGTTAAAAACCCCGAATGATGTTGATTTCAGACTTCTGAAGTTGTGTACGCTAGGGAAGATAAATACTTCACCTTTGTGATGGCTAAATATAACCATTGTGTTTTTTTTT
The DNA here is from genome assembly GCA_036873755.1 of Hanleya hanleyi. NCBI lineage: Eukaryota > Metazoa > Mollusca > Polyplacophora > Lepidopleurida > Hanleyidae > Hanleya > Hanleya hanleyi. Next base: position 51,613 of record JAVTVY010016246.1, read on the forward strand.
ATCACCTGTGAATAGTATATGTATCTCGTATGAACGTTCATAAATGTGGTACGTACAGACCTTTCCGCATATCATTCGCATGAAGTACAATATTGTAGTCATCTGTCAAACAGATAATTTTCAGGTCGTGAATACCCATTGTTTCACCTGGCATCGTCAATTAATAAGATTGATCCATGTTGGATATCGTGACATCAAGTCCGACATATCAACTTTGATAACCTGCAGCCTTGAACGCAATAATGCCAGTAAACGATAGTCGACTACTCGAAGGACATAGTACAACGGCGTTCGGAGGAGAACTTGCAAGCTACCAGTAGTCTTGCTTGGATTGAGATTGCGGGAACTGCTGCTTGCCGTGGTAGCCACCAAAATATTCAATTACTCTAATGCTGTCAAGGAGTTTGACTGGAACTTATACACGTCGGGGGGCTATAGTTGTGATTGTGAATCGTCGAACTTTATCTATACACCATGCAAACATGTTGTGACTGGTGATCTTGATGTGGTGAGTGAAAAGGACCTAAGATTACTCCTGATGAAGGGACCTAAATATAGAGAGCCGAGAAATATAAACCTGAAGGCCGACCAGAAGATAGTCCTGTCTGCTTTGGAACAGTACTTTATTGATTGGTCTAAGCGAGAAAAACTTGAACCAACAGTACTCGCTGATTGGCTGGACCTCACCAAGAGCATGGTCGTTGAAACAATCCGCCATATTGACAAAAGTACCCTTCCCCAAGCAAAACAAGTACTGAGAAGCCCCAATTCGCAAGAAGTTCTAGCAAATCTCCAGAGTAAATTCGTCATAGTCAGTTACTTGGCGAAGGGCGGTGGTTCTCTCCGGATACTCCGGCTTCCTCCACCAACCAAATTGATTGTCACAATATGAGTGAAACAAACTTGAGTGTGACATTTAGCCGAATTCCCTCCCTCGTCCTAGTCCCAGCAGACAAAGCTCCAAATAATATAATATTCATATGTAAATATTACTATTACCAGGTGCTGTTTGAAGAATTGAGTGTAAACATATCGTCATCAAATACGTCTACTTACTCTCAAACTGCATTTACTCTGGAAGATTTATTTAACAATCAAAACACGTTTCTCAAGGGAATGGGGTATTTGTATTCCAACCAAACATAATGATATACCAAAAGTATACTGGACCCCCAAAATGCATAAATCACCATACAAAGCTAGATTCATAGCTGGTTCTAGAAGCTGCACCACTAAGCTTCTTTCAACCCTGTTAACGAGGGCCCTTCAGGAGGTAAAAACATTTTGGGAAAGGTATTGCGCCAAAGCTCAGTTCAATTCTGGCGTTGAATGTATGTGGATATTGAAAAACTCAAAATGTCTTACGGAAAAACTTGATGCTAAAGGTCACATACCGTATAGACATGTATCCACATGGGATTTCTCGACTCTCTACACTACAATCCCTCATCAGGACCTTATTGGCCGTCTAAGTTCATTAATAGTATCTGTGTTCAAGAAAACTGATCGTAGATATATTAATGTCGGATGCCATAAAGCATTCTTTAGCTCTACTACATACAAGAGATATCATTCATGGGATGTTCCTTTGTTTGTAGAGTTGCTTGAATATCTCATTAATAATATCTATGTGAAATTTGGCAACACAATATATCAGCAGCATATAGGTATTCCAATGGGTACTAATTGTGCACCCCTGTTGGCTGACCTATATCGGTTCTCTTATGAATATGACTATATGCAGGCGCTTTCAAAAACCGATCCATTCAAAGCCCGTTCCTTCTCATTCACCAAACGCTATATAGACGATCTTCTCGCTGTGGAAAATCGCTATATAAATGACGCAGTGAAGGATATATATCCACCTTCACTGGATTTGAAGAAACTACAGATAACCCTACAGGCACATCATATTTAGACCTATATCTCTATAAAAATGAAGCGGCCTTCTCTATCGTCGACTGTATAACAAAATAGATGATTACTATTTCGACATCGTAAACTATCCCTCTCTGGACAGTAATATTCCAGTGGGACCTGCATATGGCGTATACATATCACGCCTAGTAGCATTTGCTAGATCCTGTGTTAAATGTGACGATTTTAATCAACGTCACAAAACACTGTTGCAGAAACTTATAAAATAGGGCTACACCACCAAGCGCCTCCACTCAAAGTTTCTCAAATTTGGCGATACATATCGCATGCTGATAGCAAAATACGAGCGTAGCCTGCAAGATCTATGGCGTTACGTTTCGTAACTTGTGTCTAATTGCGCTTAACTCGGGGCTAGGGGCCGTATGAACCCATGTACTTCAAGATCCTCATGGCACTCATAGGAACAGTTACAATCAAAGCGTGACTGAGATACATCATTCTTTAGATGACGACTTTACAACGAATATTATGGATTAAGAATACTGATCAGCGATAAGGATTTGATATTTTTGGAACATCATGATGTCCTGCCGGCATCATTGAAAACTGTTGACCGTTTCTCTCTTGCAGGAAACAAGCCTATGTTTATGTATACTATGATTGTCTTTTTGAATTTGGTGCTAATGCTGTTATATGAAATATGGAATAGGTCTTTGGATTATGGACGCGGATATTCTCTAATGGACGACGACTGAATTATGAATGACTGACCAGACGCTTGTAATTCGCCAGATCTCGCGATCAGACACACAGGCGATGAAAGCACATCGGCATCCACCCGAGTTATACATTTCCCCTTTGGAGGTATGAAGTATGACAACTAAAACTTTGTTTCAGTCGAAGCTGATGTGACTCGGGCAGTCTAGATCACCATGATCGTGGGTCTAACAACTTGCAACTCGCAACTTGCATTGACACTAGTAGACCTCCATCTTGTAAGCAAAGATTCGAGGTCGAAAGTAGATAAATTGTATTGTGTATAGATATCATTTGTTTCAAAATATTCCATCAATTTACATTGAAATAAATTTTATTTTGCAAAAATCAGACCAAAAATGGTAAGCCGAACAGATTCTTGTTCTTTGACACTGGGAGTGGAAGTATGGACAGCCAGATTTTCTTATATTCAGATCGTTATCAATGAAGAATATTTTACGTATAAGATTAATTCACGCTGACTGGTGGAAATTGTTGGCAAATGTCGACCAATCATATACCATCCAGTATCGACGACTAGATCCTCTATATTCCATTGAAGAATTATTGGGTCTGTGTGTAATATAATTGATTAACAGTCCTTGTTTGAACATAATATATGGGTAATTACTGAATATTTGTATTTTACAGAGGGATAAAGGCTTACAAACTGGTAGATGGTAAGCCCCTAATACACCTGACTGTTTTGAATACAAATGAACCATAACGAAATCGCTGTCTCGGCAAAGGCTACTTCAAGCGCCCATATTGCCTTTACATGTTGCCATCATTGATTTCATCAACAGTGGCAGCAGAATAGTTGGAATATATTTATTTAAATTTTATACTTTGTTCTCATCAAAAAAAGAAAACAAACGATTTCGGTACAATTTCTTGGACCTATTTCCTGTTTTTTTTTTGTATATTAGAATCGAACAATTTTAATGCGAAAATTGATATGACTGGATAGCTATTCAGTATTACTCGCTCCACTCTGTAGGAAGGCGCTTACAAATGAATAAAGACAACTAAATGCTGATATTCGTGTTGGGTCATATTCCGTCTTCTCACAGCGCCCGCATCTTTACCCACCACATTTATATGTTGCGTTCAATTCTAAATATAATATATATGTATTATATAGGTATGGTTCCTATTAAGTTCTCAGTGGGTTCGTAATCCCTCCGAAAAATCAACTTGGGAATAGCAAAAAAAATGTACAGACGTCAATTGCATGCCACTTGAAAATTGCACAACAAAGCATACTTTATTAGAAGAGTACACATCTGAACGTGAGCCATCCTTTATCGACTGATATTAGCTTAGTTCAGGTACCGAAAAACATTCTCTCAACGTATGTTTTATCCAAATATCCCTGGCTTGTACACCGAATTGCCTTTATTTAGCATCTGATAACAAATTGTTCATTGTCTCATTCACGTATTCCCTTCTGTAATGAACACAAACAGTAGTTTTAAATAGTCCCATCTCAGACCGTTTAGATGAAAAACCCGTGGTCTAAGATCGATGTTTGAAGCCGCAAACAACCCACTATCGCTACAGTTACCTCACATAGTAATGAGAGATTAGTCCACATTATATATCAGTCTTTCCTCTTCAGCTGGCCCAGTACGGTCCAACCTATGCTCTCGTGAAATGGCTGCAATGGGATCCAAATTCTATCACTTTATCCGTACCGTACCTCCGAAACATAGAGAACTTAAATCTTAAATTCTGACTTTCATTGAAGTGTTATTTCTAAATGTCCTGGCGCAATGAATCACGGGTCAATATTCAAAATCTCGTCCATGTGGCTTCCTCTCCATGCAGGACTTTATGTAGGACATAGGACTAGCTTGTGTTTATGTATACTAGGATTGTCTTTTGGTGCTAACACTGTTATATGGAATATGGAATAGATCTTTGGATTATGGACGTGAATATTCTTTAATGGACGACGGCTGAATTATGAATGACTGACCAGACGCTTGTAATTTGCCTATCGATAAAATAGAACCCACCTCCAAATCTACCGTTGCTTTAAAATTGGGTACGTTCTGGGAACTGCTGTTACAATTAAAAAAATTTATGAAAATACATTTGGTACGTTCAGATATTATCTTCTGAAGGGACCCTCTTTATCGAGTTTGAAGGAAAACCGATTGAGAAATGGATTCAGGTACTTCCGGACATTATCTTCCAAAGGAATGGTTATATCCTTCGTGACACAACGGGAAAAAGCCACTGTGGGGCGTTTTCCAAGATGGCCGCCACACCATCCACATATATTAGATCTTGATCCATTTCGCCTATACACTCATTCGCAGGGCTATAACACCATGGGGTGAATCGCTTGTCGCACTGATGACACACGCTTTGCTGTTAATTCACACCTCACGTGGAAGCTCTTTCTGCGGAACTGGATTGTTCATTAACACATTATATGTCAAGTGTTGAATAACACCAAGAGGTTTTCCCAAAATCGACTGCTGAGATAAACTTCGTCTACATGCAAAAATGCACTCGGAGAAGAACTAGAAGGACATTGTACATTGTGACGTGGTCTTCTGCCGTCTTAATAAAGTCCGCATCCGGTTTGTGTGAATCTCCTCCAGCCGGCTGTGGCGATGAAAGAGCAAGCTTTAGTGGATTTGAAGGAAACTACAGGCAGACATGTTTTAACATCATATTTAGACGTATATCTCTATTAGAAATGAAGTGCGCGTTCTCTCTCATCGACTTTATGACAAAAGAGACGATTACAATTTCTACATCGTAAACTTTCTGCAGAGTAACATTACAATGGGACCGTATTATGGCGTATACATATCTCGCCTAGTAGCAATTGCAAGATTCTGTGTTAAATGTGACGATTTTAATCAATGTCAGAAATCAGAAACCTATAAAACAGGCCTATATTACCAAGCGCCTCCACTCAACGTTTCTCAAATTTGGCGATATATACCGCATGCTGATAGCAATATACGAGCGTGGGGTACAAGATCTATGACGATACGTTTCGTATATTGTGTCTAGTCCCGCTCAACCCGGGCCTAGGGGCCGTATAAACCCAGGGATTTCCTCATAATGTTCATATGGACACACACAATCAAAGTGTGACTGAGATACGTCATACTCCAGATAACGAATTTACAATCCATACTCATGTGGATTAAAAATGCTGATCAGCAATACGGATTTGATATTTTTGGAACATCATGATGTCTTTTCGGGATCTTTGAAAACTGTTGATCGCTTCTCTCTTGCAGGAAACTAGCCTATTTTTATGTATACTGTGTTTTTTTTTAACTTGGTGCTATTGCTGTTATATGGAATAGGTTTTTGGATTATGGACGTGGAAATTTTTTAATGAACGACGGCTGAATATTGAATAACGGACTGCACGCTTATATTGTCGAGAGAGGCGAACACGGAATTCTCCGTATGTTTTGATACAGTTATACTGTTCTGGGCATGTAGCATACAAGGATGAAATAGATGGATCCATGTTAAGATGATACCATAGGGTTTTTATCTCCTCACACCCGCCCTGCGGTAGATAATTTTTCTATTTCAAACGTTGGGAATCCATCTTCAGATCATATTAACTTGTAATATGTCATAGCCATTACCTGGCCTTGGGTGACTACTTTTCCATGACGTTATCTTGTGCGAGCCATTCGTGGGATCTTTCGGCTATACCACGTATATCCAAAGAAATCTGGCACCGAAGTAATATGTCACTGTTTGACACTGCGAATTGCCTTTGTTGCAGCTACGATTATTCACTAGGTCACATTCCAAATTCAAGGAACGACGACGTATCATTCTGGCAAAGCAAATATATCCAGTTCAATAAGAAATTCGAGTATTTGATGCCTTTTGGTTTTTTGTCGACCATGTTCCCTTCCCCAAAACCGATGTGTTAACCATGCTGACGAGCTGACAAAAAAACACAGGAAAGACAGGGAATTCCTTTTTACTCGTCAACAGTTCGCCCACTTGAAGCTAGAGTACAGTATTGTTACTCAGCCCAGCCTTATATGATACGTCTCGTAAAATCGGGAAATCAGTTGGCAAATGCGCGTACAGGAAACTACCTGTTTCAAAAAGAATGAATTGGACAGGACAAATGCAAGGATACAATGATCCGAATTACAGGCTGTAGCCCTCCATCTTCGGTGACGCACATATCCATCTAAACTAGTTATGTTGGACATGACAATAGCAAGCGTCAGATCCGCCATTCAATATTCAGCCGTCGTCTATAAAAGAAAATCCGCGTTAATAACCAAAATACCCACTTCGTATGACAGTTAGCACCAATTGCAAACGTTTATGAAATAAAAAATCATGAAAAATCACAAGATGGTTTCATACAGGAGGGAAGCCGTCAACAGTTTTCAATGATGTCAGCAAGACATGATGGTGATGTTCTACGCATAAAATCCTAATCACTGGCATTAATCTTTATTCAAATCAATGCCAAGCGGTTTTCAGTTTGTATATGTGTGAGCGATATGATTGATTGATTGTTTATTCACCATATACAGATAATATATATGTACAAGTAGGGCATAAATACATAGAAATATGGCGGGAATAAAACCCCAGAGGGCTTGTTAAACCCCAGATAATTATTAATAATAATAATAGATTAGCATGAGACGCTGGGTGCGTTCGAAAATATATCAATATATAAATGGCAAATATACCATGGAGCCCTGTGTAGTGAATTATAGTTCTATAAGATAGTGGGAGCTCAGCATATATGCAAATAGATCAATAAAACATTTTTTGTATAAAATAGGTTTGTCTCGTGTCCCTTGTGATGGCCTGAGATGAGTTAACTCCAAGATTGACAATTTGAGTATAATTAGAAAGTACACCTTTCAGTACACTGATTCACATATCATGATAATTGAATGAGGTGCGATTTCAATCGAGACTTAAATAGTGATTGTGATAGACATGATTTTAGGTCATTAGGTAAAGCGTTCCATATTCGTGATGCTATCGACTTGGTGCAATAAAATGAAAGATTTGAGTGCACGAGATAGGATAAATTGTAGACGACTGAAGTATCTTGGTGCACACCATTGTCCGATAATTGTAAGCTAAGGACAAGAGGATCTTTTTGTCCATTGTTACTAAGAACAAACGATTGATTTGTAATTTTGTTCGCAGAATTTCGAATTTAAGCGAAAAAAAGGATCGAAAAAGTGACCCTGGAAAACAGCAAGATATTATCTTTCAAAGGTTCAGGAGTTTCAAGATTTCTAGAAACTACACTTGATGTCGGTTGTTATAGTACAAGTGAAATGGGCAAAGTCAGTCTGAAAGTGAATGTCCGAAGGATCCTCTCTCTTCGTTTTGTAGTCCTTTTTTGCACTTGTCATCATTGGCTACTGGAAGCGAAGACAAATCTCTTTGGCACTTTGGCAGGAGCTATGAAACAAACTTAAGATTTCATAATTAAGAACGGATGAGAATTCTGTTCTGTTTGCTGGGCTAGTTTGAGATATCTCTTCCAAGATACCACGCTCAAAAATAGTAAGATGGTACAAAACCTGAAGGGATCCGGTCTGTGCAATAGTGTTGAAACATTGAAAGTGTCTGAATCCTGATTATCTCCCTTGGATCGAAACATGCAGTAGTCTACAGTTGTCGAGTTGTGACGCTGTTTCACAAGACTGACGTCCCTTTGTGTAGCCACCCCGTCGTCAAACGAAACCGTGGGGCAGTTCACTGGCAACGGTATGGACTAAAGTAAACTGATTTAAAATTTGAAGAAATACATTTTAATTCGGAATCATTTAAACTCTTTGATATAGAAGGTGAAGGTATGGATATTCTCTATATAGTCCGGTGGCTTAGGGTTATTTTTCAAGATTACCGTTACAGGCCGGATAAAAGCGCCATTTTTTGCATGATGCTTTCTTTGGGTCTACTGATAAGTGTTGGCCTAGGAGCCCTCGTGAAATATCTACAGAACTCACGTGAAAGTCCAAAATCCAAGATGGCCGCCAGAGATAATAAAATATCAATTTTCTCGAGTTCTTTGAGTCTTACGACGGTCATATGGGTATCAAAATAGGGGTTATTGTGGTCATTAATTCCAAATCTTGACACTAGAATACCACAAGAACCTAACTATTAGCTATAGATAATATTGTATGCATCCCACTAACGTTTATTGCCAAATATAATAGATATACATATACTTCTCCAGCATATGACTACACAGCATGGAGATAGACTGGACTCGTTGCATTATTTGTCAGCAAGACATCTCTGAACCATTGAAATGCCCGTTGCAGAGTCCTGGAACGAGTCGTGACAAGACAGATGCCTACACATCATTTCTAAGAAATGTAGAGCAGTTCAGGGACATTGATGCACTTCCAACTAAACACCATTTTGGAATTGATGAAAGTGTTGACAATTTTACAACCCATTGTGCATCTTGGCACAAATCCTGACATTTGAAATTTAACAATTCTAAGCTGATGAAGGGAAAGAAGAAGAGAGAACACAACACAGAAGAATCTGAAGAGAAAAGGCCCAGCAAACGCCAGGCACTAGACATTCAAATGTGTTTCCTCTGTGAAGAAGGAAATGAGAACGGTGAACTCCATCAAGTTTCAACATTTGATGCTGACACTAATCTGAGAGCCATGATAGTTGAGCTACAGGATACCCGGCTTATTGCGAGAATTGTTGGAGGGGATCTTATTGCAATGGATGCAAAATATCATGTTAAATGCCTGGTCAACCTCAGAAATCGCTACCGCAGTCTCACCAGAAAGTCAAATCAGGAACCGGAAAACACAAATGAGAGAGTCAATGAATCTCGAGTGTTTGTGGAGCTGACGAGCTACATTGAAAAAGCCGTAGACTCTGGAACTCTCCTCTTCAAGTTGTCTGAACTTCACTACCTCTATGTCAGGGGTCTTGGGGACCTAGGTATCAAGAAGGTAGTCAACAGGACCAGATTGAAGGATCATTTGTTGGATCGCTTCCCGGAGTCACACGAACAGTATGATGGGAGAAACATTGTTCTCATTTTCAAAGAAGGAATGAGGAACATGTTGAAGAAAGGCCTGAAGAAGCGGAACTTCTCGGAAGATGCGGTTAGCTTGGCTAAAGCTGCTGTGATCATCAGGACAGACACAAGAGACATCTTCAGCCACAAAGGCTTCACATTCAGTGGCTGCTTCCCATCAGAATGTCAAGAAGACTCACTGCCCTCAAGCCTCAAGTCCCTCATCTCCCTGATCTTCAATGGTTCCAACTTGAAAAATCAAGACAGATACGAATCTCAAGCATGTCTCACCATTGGTCAGGCCATCCTCTATAACACAAAGAAGAGAACAGCAGATTCGGATGT